>BQNB010042163.1:0-43231 GCA_026074375.1 Tanacetum coccineum | reverse complement strand
AAAGGAAAAGAAAATAGTACTCCCCTGGTTTTGCTTAATAATAGAGAAGAAACATATGATAATTGGCTAAATCGTCATCCAAGAGTCGTCCAATGAAACTCCTACGAACTCCAAAGCTTTTTCTCATCAAATATAACATGTAAATCAAAGACAAAAACAACTACACCTGTCATAAAATCGGCGGGATAATGATATATACAACGAAACTTTTAGGGTTTAGATTCAATAAAAGTAGTAAAGCTAGGATGATTGTGTTAATGTAATTGTGGTTTTCTGCAGATTTTTAAGAAAATTACAAATTCTAGAAATTATACATAATTAATTTTTCAAAATAATAAAAAATTTGAATTTTCACAAGTCTGGAGACGTGACGCAGTCAGGAAAAATCCTGACGCCGTCTCCAAACACTGTGAAAATTTCACATTCGTTTTCTGGGAAACATTTTGAACGCAATTCATATTAGTTATTTCCTGAAAAATTACTGCATAAAACCTGAGAATATTTATCGTAATCATATGACTCTAACAAACATGACACAATACGCGAATTAATCTAAACAATTTATTTTATATGTTTGAAATGGTTCTTATAAACCGAATATTTTCCCTAACAGTTATTTTATGTAAAATACCTTTGATTGCAATTAAGACGAGGTTAAAAACAAAACAAAGCATGATCGCAAAATAATTCAAACATATAAGAACAAATAATAAAGAATAAAAAACACACGAGACATTCCTAAAATCATTCAACAAAGATGCATAAAGATAATTAAAACAATCATCCAACATACAATCTTAAATTATTACAAACAAATATTGTTCAACAAGAAAAGACCATAAAGAGTGCGGGAATTAAAGAAGGACAATCAAGAGGATCCGTTATGAGTGGAGTAGGGACGGTACTTGTAGCCGGGAGGCATATGTCTGTGGTAGCCATAGGGAGGATAGTTTGCCTCTCGCCCTGGGAACGGGTCAATCTGAAGATGTGGCTCAAGGTTGTCACAAGTGGACAAGTACTAAAAATGGCAGACGGTGTGGTCATACATCCAGCTAGCTCACTGGTCTTGCATGGTCATCCAGCTCTCCACCTGTCCCCATCAGTTATACATCTGATTCATCCTCAAACCTTGGTGTGCCTGCCAATCTCCCTTGCTAGTATCCCTGTATGCATTCGCAGACCAACCAGTCTCTTCTTCAGCCGCCTCCTCGGCTTCATCATCTCCCCTAACCTCTCGTGTCGCGGGCCAATAACATGCCCCAACATGTAGCTCCATAACAATTCCCATTGCGATCAATGACTTCTTTTTGAAGATATAAGGGCGAGGCTCAACACTCAATGCATCCATCATCTCACTTGTCAACAACCTATAAGATCAAGCAATCCTAGTTACAAACATTCCCCCACTAATCACATTTTTCTCCCTAACCCCCTATAGATATTTAGCCAACCAATAGGGGATGTTGCAAACAACCCTCGGGGCATATATGCAGTAGAGGTAGAAAAGATCGATTTTAGTGATCCTTTGGGTGGAGTCCTTCTTTCCTGAAATGGTTGTTGCAATGCAATGGTGGGCTAGCTTAACCCTAGGATCCCTAATGGCTGACACACTCATTTCTCCCATAGCAAAGTTGCCATCCCCAATACTTGGCCAAAACTCCATCAGTAAATGATTTGCCTTTACGGTCTCAGCCCTACGTAATTTACTTAGAGTGCTATCTTCTCTAGATTGATCCTCAGAGTATAAACCAATCCTCCAGCTAAGTTTCAAAAGGGAAATCTTTCTTTCCTCACCCCCAATCTAAACTGAACACCTTTATGCTCGGGATCATACCTAGAAGCGGTTGATTCAAACTCAATTGAAGCAAAGAATTCATGAACAAGCTCACGGTAAACACGTTCGTTGATTTGGAAAAGGTTCGCCTATTGAGGGCCGGAGAAAGGATCATAATGGATGCTCTTGAAGATTCTCCCATTAAGGTTATGGATGACAAGGAATTCTCAATCAATAACATTTCTAGGGTGGATGGGGCGTGTTGCAAGAGTATCATGATGCATTTGTTGAACGCCATTATCAAAAATCCCAAATCTACGAAACTTTTCTTCCAATGAGACTTCACGAGAGCTAGAGGGTTGGCCCCTGGTGTTCCTAGGTCTTTTGCTCATAGTCTACATCAAAACCAATACAAAAACGAATTGAATTAGGCCATTATTTTCTCAAAATGTCTGGTCAGAGGGTCCAGACGGCGTCAGGATTTAGTTCTGACGCTGTCAGGATTTGGTTCTGACGCCGTCAGGATGACAGCTGTTTGAAAAATGGATTACAAGGGAAAACTAAGTTATTTTCTGATAAACCCGTTGCCAAACACCCCCTTAAGATCAGACCCTTAATGAAAAGTTCAAAAATCATAGCTTTTTGACCTAAATCCGAGTTGTTTTAGTCAATGTGTTATGATTAATCAATTCAATACCCTAATTGACAATTAATTACTTAGATTGGTGCATGATTATCCCCCAAATTTGATCAATTAAATTAGGGTTTTTAACAATTGAGGATAAAATTGAAACCGAGCAATGTTAAGAGTAGATCGAGATGAAGAGAGATTGAAGACGAGTGGGATGAATTACTTACCAACTAGAG
This sequence comes from Tanacetum coccineum, assembly GCA_026074375.1. NCBI lineage: Eukaryota > Viridiplantae > Streptophyta > Magnoliopsida > Asterales > Asteraceae > Tanacetum > Tanacetum coccineum. The sequence continues at coordinate 40,590 of BQNB010042163.1, read as the reverse complement.
ATGACTATCCTGTGGGCAGCAAGATTCAAGGTGATGTGAGTTATGAAGTTTATAAGATTTTTTAGAAAAGAATGTGAGAGGGGATGGGGTTTTATTCTGTTCGGATCGATGTGACGGTGTCACGTGTTATTTCTGACGCCGTCAGGATTGAGAATTGTGTTAAATTCCTTTGTTTTAAAAAAGAAACCTCCGACCCTTGATATCTCTTAGAGAAGTTTAGTACCTTTTTTCTCGAGATCAAATACGCGGTTGCTTTTATTGAGTGTGAAAGAGTAGTGTGAGAGAATCTTGCCATAAATTGGGTGATCATCTCCAATGGTCAAACAATTATGAGGTTTTGACTGTCTTGTTAAGGAATTTTTCGTGTCATGTGAAAACTTGACATTTTGACTACCTTTTTTACCAGGTTTAAAGCCAAAGGTGGTTTTTCGCACAAGGGGGGATTAGGAAAGATTGTGTGAACGTATCTGACATAGATTGATCTTACAGGCATGAATTTAGGAGCATCGGAGGATGCCTTTTTTGTAAGAGTTTCTGAAGATTTACAATCACTAAGGGGTTCTAAATGCACAGTGTCTGGATACCTTGTGATCTTCTCGATCTTTTTGACTCTATTTTCTTCCACCCTTATTTCCTCCCTCAGTTTCACTATAACCTCCAAAGAGAGTTGCATGAAATCTCTTCCAATAACACTCATGTATTCTTCAAATTGCCTAACTTTCTCTTCTTGATCGAGTATGAAATTCATCACGAGATCTTTGAAAGCCTCTTGGCGGGATGGTTCCGGTGGTAGTTGATGCATCATTTTGCTTGATATCCTGTAAACGTCTTCACTTCTTCCCATTAGTGAGATTGCATTTTTCATGAGCATATCAACTTTACACTCCATGACTACTAATAATTGTTTAATGTTGGGGTTTTTGTAGTCAAGGCTCTCTTTTTCTAGGAAGAGAGGTTCGTTCCATCCTTCGTCCTCATATCGAGCTAATTCCTCGATGGTGGTCCAGGCTTTTTCTGCACTCATTTTTTGTAGTCGGCCTTCGGCAGCGTAGTCCACAGTTCTTTTCAGGGTTTGATCGATGTGGTGGTAAAATATTTGTACTTGGAGCCAAAGATCGATGCCATAATGGGGGAATTTTTAGAGTAAGTCCTTGAAACGAGTCCATGCTTCAGAAAGAGATTCACCTTGATGTTGTTGGAACATCAGGATGTCATTCCGTAGTTTTGCAGTCCTTCCTGGTGGAAAGAATTGAGAAAGGAAACGAGTAGTAAGATCCTCCTAGGTGGAGATGGATCCTGCAGGAAGACATTCAAGCCAATTGATATCTTGATCGTGAAGGGTAAACTAAAGTAAGCATAGGTGCGTCCTTTCCCTATTTGCAACATCAAGGTCAAGTGAGTCCACTAGTTTGGGAAAATCTTAGATGTGGTTTGGATCTGGACGAGGTGCGTAGAATCGGGCATCGTTTAGCACCAACGGTGTGTCGAATCGTAGAGGCTCCTCATGTTCCAATCGGGTGTCAATAGTGTTTCGATAGCCTTCGTGGCTAGGTATGGAATAGTCTCCTAAGGTATAGATAGGATTTTTATCTCCCATGGGGGTCAACAAAAAGATTTACGAAGGAAATAACACAAAGAAAAGATAGACTAAAGAAAGCTAATTAACAGAAATTAAAATCTCAATTGATAGGAATCAAGCGAGTAGACCTAAGCTAAATTAAATTCGAAACCTAACTATTCCCCGACAGCAGCGCCAAAAACTTGATGCGGGTCTTGCAGACTCACAAAGAGTTTTACAATCCCCTAGGCAGAGTACCTAACCGTTGTAGTGTAGTAAGGTAAGACTCGGGGGTTGTTATCGTTCTCTAGGGGAATAGGTTAGGAAGGCTTGAACAGAATAAAACAAAGGTCTAAGAGTTAAGAGAGGATTATTTTTATACTTTTATATTTTATAGAAAGCAGGTAAAGTTCTTGGTTTTAGAGGTGGTTTGTTTTTAACTAATTAAACTAATAATTAAATCTAAACTACTTTGGTGAAAACTATATGGTAAACGAACATATTTACTTAATCATGCACTACTCCTCAGTTTGCTTCTCTTAATCCTATTGCTTTGTGATGACATCAAATAACGTCTAATTAACCCATTTTGTATAATTATTGCAAAGAATTGTTACTTATCATATATATTTGAGAATTGCAGTAATTATGGAGTACTTGGTGAAGATTGACTAAAAGGCACGCATTCTGGAGCTTAAACGAAGATATTTTAAAGATTACTGTTCTGACATCCAATATGCCGTATCCATCAAGGAAGATATGGCGTATCTATGCCTGCACTCACCAAAGACCACGAAGGAAACAAGATCCAATACGCCGTATCCAGAAGAAGGCAATACGCCGTATTCAAGCTGTATGGAAATAAAATATTCCGAAAGATATTGTTGGTTCCATGATCATTCATACGAATCCTTATCAATTAAGTGTAGGATCAAGATGCATAAAATTAAGAACTTTATTGATGATTGAAAGAAAAACTAAGAGTTGCTACAAACTCTAAAGAGAAAAAATATTATTAAGTTGCTAACCTAATTTTTGACTAAACTAGGTGTATTTATACTAACAAATAATGAGGTCGAGCAACGCGATTAACTTCCATAGGAGACAACGGTAATTTCTTATACTCTTGTAATGTTCAGTTTTTGGTTTCAATTTGTTAACTTGGTTAGTTTACCTTGGCTAAATTATTACTTTTGTATTAATTATGACATTTGAGGGCTAATACCTCAGGTATTAGCCATTGTTATGAAGATCTTAATGTTTGGTTTATTTATCTCGATTTCTTAATTTATCGTTGATTATTGATTATGTTTATCATATGATACTTGTTTACGTGCTTTTGTATGCGACCTATCATTCAACTGGATCTAGTGATACAGACCAAGTAATCTAGATACCGAGATGGCTCTCCATATAGTAATGCGTATAGGTGGGACAAATAGGATTACTAATAACGTCCTGCTTGCCTTGATCAGAAAAGTTAGACTGACATAGGTGGTGGCTTACTACTAACTAATAACGTTTTGATTCTTTGGTATAGAATAGATTGTGGACTACCACCTAATACAAGTTACCGTTAAGCAGTAAGTGGGTAAAGTCTCTATGAGCTAGGGTTAGTATGACATACGCCGGGTCGTCCTCTAGATGATTTATAATTAATAAAAAGGATGATTTATGCGGATGCGTTTAATTGTGACAGAATTCTACGTGTCTAAGTCTTAGGAAGAAGTAACGCTTAAGTCTTAAGAATGATATGCCTCCTCGAGATAAGTAATCACTGCACTAATAAACAAACCAATGTTCTGATTGGATTAATAATGGTTAATACAGTTTTCTTATATTTAGTCAAACCACTTTTTTATCTTCTGTTAATTTGTTTGCGTGTGTTTTAGTGTCTTGAATTAGTTTTAGTCACCACTAAACCCGTGCCAGTCTCTCAGGCTACAAACCCCCCTTATCCATTAGATTTAGGATTAACATAGGTTTACCATAGGTTTAGCGTAGATTAGACTAACTTAGATTAGAAAAATCAAAGTATTAATAAATTGAAAGTGTTTCTCGCTTTTAGTGATCGACACCCTACTTACCATAAAACTCCTACCGATAGGGTACACTACCCGTTAAAGTGTTGTTTTTGGTTAAGTCGACAGAATATAAATTTAAAACTTGAATCAAGTTTTTGACGTCGTTGTCGAGGAGTGAAAATAATCTTGATTTTTATTTGATATTTTGGTTTTTAGCATTAGATTAGATCTAACCCTTAGGATTAGTGTAATTTAGATTAGTGTATAATTCTGTATATTCTGTATATTTGCTTGTATATTTGTGTGTTTAATTGTTTGCATAATTAATTGTTTTCATAATACACTATTTTGGTCGATAAACCGATACGGCGTATCCACTTCCATTGGATACGACGTATCTAAATTTCTATCCAATACAGTGTATTCTCTCAACAGATTAATACGGAGTATTCACTTCAATTGAATACAGCGTATCGATCATCTGAAACAGAAGCTGAATTTTCATGTTTGATTTCGTGCTTAATTTTTTTTATTTTTTCTTCAGAACAAATCCTGCTGATGTCGTGCATATCAGAGCTAGTTGATTGAAGAAGAGACGGCAGACAAAGAAGCAAAATCAACAACGAGAAAAATCGTGACTAATGACTAAGCAAATTACTATTCAGGGATTACAAGCATTACGGTTAATGGAAAGAACGCCTATGTGATGAAAGGAAAATTCCTTCATGATTTGCATAAAAATGCCTTTAGTGGAACTAATGGGGAAGACGCGGTCAAGCATATCTAAATACTTTCTACAAATTGTGACCTAACTTGATTTATCCAAATGTAGAATCTTGTAAATCTTAGAGTTGTTGATTTTCCCAATCTCATTGGTTGGAGATGCATGGAGATGGTTTGACGGAATTAAAGGATCAATTACTAGTTGGGATGATTTGACTGGAAATTTTTTTGAATTATACTACCGCCTTCAGGAAACTAGATAGAATTAATTAACTCACATAATTTATGTGGGACCCACCTAAATCCTATGTTTTTGAAAAATTGGTTGGCCTCAAAAGTTTGTAATCTACAAGCACGGATGGATATATAAACTACAGGAGCTGTGTGGGATACTGGAAATTGGGAAGTGACGAAATTAAGCCAACAAATGATGAAACTTCTGATCTTAAGGAAACTAATCACGATGATGAACAAGAAATTGGTGAAATCTTTAGAGTTGAAACAAACTTGTTCGATTATGAAACGTCGCTATGTGAAAAATTCAAAGAGTTCAATTACCTACTTAAGATAGACCCGGATGTCCTTACTAAGGATATTGAGGGATTCAAGACTTATGACAAATACAATGATGATTGGATTTATAAATGGAACAAGAACGTGCCATGGGTACACAAAAAACCATGGACTGACACTTGAATATGGACTGAACCCGCTCTAGTTGTGCATTATTGTAAACCATTTAATTATAAAAGTGGGTATTCGGAGTGGCCTACCATTAGCTGGAGAGAAGATGGATATTGTAATGGAGGAAACTTGCCAAGAGTTTACATTGTAGGAAACACGCTCATTTACCAAGATTTAGAATGGTATGAGGCTTTGAAGGATAGTGAGCTAAAAGAAGAAGCTTTACGAAATAAGGCTATCATGGAAGGATTAATCGATGAAGATGATGAATCAAGTAATAATGGTTGGAAAAGATGGGACGGCTATGAGATTGCCGACCATGATCAAGAAGAAAGAGAATATGAGAATAAACATGAAGATGAGGAAAGATGTGAATTGTTTGATGATTATGAGTTGCCAGTTTGCACTATTATAAGATTCGAGATAATCAAATATTCATTCGGACAAGATGAAGAGTATGTGGCTATTAAAGAAGATGAATACGAAGATTTGACAAATACAAGCAAGGAAGCAATCCACGCATATCGAGAAATCTTTCGCATAATGGACGAAGGATGGAAGGTGACGCGCACCGAATGAGATGCTAGAAAATGTCTAACTTAAAGACTTCGCTGTAAACAAAAGTGCGTCCCGGGGGATAACCCGGATTGTTATTTATTTTTATCGAGTCTGTCTCCCAGGACATCAAATTTATACACCCCGTAATACGAAACTCGGGAGTCAACATAAAGGATCAATCATAACACATGATACAAAATAGGGAAAACTAAAATGCATAAATTTTCAAGTGTTACAAAGACCATCAACCTCGAACAACCTTGAGTGATGTCCCAAATCACAATCAAATCCATAAACTCTTACAATATCCAATAGCCCACACACGGGTCCAAATCCAAACTTAAACCAAAATCTTCCAAATACTAAAACCAGATAAAATAAACAAGCAAGACTTCACATGAGACATCTACACGGGATACTTCTAAGTCTGCTATCACATAACACCAACTTATTCCTCTTTCACTTCACCAGAAAATGATACTCGAAAACGTCAACAATAATGTTGGTGAGCTCGTAGGTTTGACCTTAAGCCCAAAAGTAGTGCCAATATTTCAAAATAGTGGACAATAGTGTAATATGACAGTGAATATATATGAAAACAACCGATAGCATCCCTGCTAATCAATCACCATATGTCACTTACGCACCTAAAGGGCCTACCAGCTAGAGCACTAAATTAGGGCAGGACCTCACACATACCAGGGTAGGTGTACCCATCCGCTCCAATAACTAGACAAATACTGGGTAGGCGTACCCATCCGATCCAAACAATCATACAAATACTGGGATAGACATACCCCTCTGATCCAAACAATCATGCAACACATAATATTCACATAGCAGTCATAAGCACATATCTTGTCCCAAAAACAAAACAACATTTCACATAGTTTAATTTAAAACAGTTCAAAACACATTTGAATATCATTTTCCCCCAACGTAAAAATAGTAGAAATATGGGGCTACGAGAACTCACCTCAAGCAAGTATTTAGCAACCAAAACTCAATCACACAGGCGTCCACACATGACCTAGTCCAGTTAATGTCCCATTTTAATCATTCATTTCCAAAACAATCTTCACGTTTAATGCATATAGTTTAGACGCGTTGTATAATTACCCATAACAATTTTGTGGTGTGATGGTTGACGACATATCCCAACAATCATATCAATCTCATTACTCAATAATACTTACTTATACTATTAAAGAAAATAGATAAGTTTCTAGACGTAAATATTTATAATTAATAATTATAAATATATCTCGATAAGTCCATTCGGTGACCTCAGTCATCGTGAACATAATCATAATAGGGTTGAAAATGGAACGTTTACTCATAATAAACATATTTGTGAAGTTTCGAGAAAAAATATATTTTTCGTCTTTAGTGAATTTATTAAACAAATAAAATAATAAAATAATATTTTATTATTTAAAAATCAAAAATAATGTTTTTAGGTAAAATTTCTAAGTATAAACATTTTACGAAATTTCGACATGACCCTTACGTTCATACAACGTTTTCCAAGGTTTTTAACCTTTATTTCAAACACTTTTCAAACTTTCGACACTTTTCTGACAAAATTCCAAAATCTCGATCTTTAACGCTTACTAAAACGTTTTTCCACTTTGTAAATACATTTCACTTTCAAAAAGTTCGTCAAACAATCGTTATATCGCTAAATATCGCCTTATTGAGCTTTTAGGCACCAAGATAAGGGTCCATTAAGATATTTATAAGTCCAAAATACGATCCAAGTCCAAAACAAGGTCCATTTATATACATGATGACATCAAATAAAATCACTTTATTATATCATTTATCCGTCTATTTTGCCCACTTTTATATAATTATTGCATTATTTGGTACTTAATTGCTTTAAAGTTTATAGTGCAGTAATTCAGGATTGTTTTGTTGAGACAAAGCTAAAAAGGCACTTAAATTTGGAGCTAAAACGAAGACATTTGAAGAATGCTAATTTCTGACTACATACATCGTATCCAATAAAAGAGATACGACATATCAGCGCCAAGACTTCACAAGAAAACGTGTTTGACCAATTCCCAATACGGCGTATCCCTTCTGTTTACATACGCCGTATCTATGAAGATAACTATTCGAAGATACATTAAATAAAGTAAATTGGGAAAGATATCACTGATTGATTGAGAATGTAGCACGCACTCTAAGGAATCTAGCCCAATACGCCGTATCGACCTAGCTAGATACGGCATATTGAGTCTTTTTCATACATTATAAATAGAATACTCAAAAACGAGTTTTCAGTGGTGCAATTTCTTCTTCTATATACCCAAAAGTCATTAAAAACGAATTTTAGAAGAGAAGATCAGCCACCAAGGTCAAGCATTGATCACTAATCCATAGAAGACATCGTGTAATTTTTACTCTCTTAGGCTTTGTTTGTTTTTTAAAAATTCCCTCTTCTAACCTCTTCTAACCTCTTACCTCTGCAGGCGGGCAGAGGTTTTTTGTTTGTTTTTTTGCAGACAAAAGTGGTAAAAAGGTCTTCTAAGCTCTTCAAAAATTCAGACATAATTTATCACTTCTTTCCTCTTCTTACCTCTTCTTCCCTCTACTTCTCACTTCTTTCTACAATAATTAAATAATTCATACTTTTCTGTGTTTATACGTTTTTAACTGTCTTTATTCTTTTTTGTACGTTTTTTTACGTTTTCATCCATTTTAATCCGTTTTCTACGATTTCTACGTTTTTCTTCGTTTTTCTTCGTTTTTCTACGATATATAATATTTTTTTACGTTTTCATTAGTTATTTTACGTTTTTGTCAGTTTTTTACGTTTTCGTCAGTATTTTTACGTTTTCGTCAGTATTTTTACGTTTTCGTCTGTTTTTTTACGTTTTCGTCAGTATTTTTACGTGTTCGTCAGTATTTTTACGTTTTCGTCAGTATTTTTACGTTTTCGTCAGTATTTTTACGTTTTCGTCTGTTTTTTTACGTTTTCGTCAGTATTTTTACGTGTTCGTCAGTATTTTTACGTGTTCGTCAGTATTTTTACGTTTTCGTCAGTATTTTCACGTTTTCGTCAGTATTTTTACGTTTTCGTCTGTTTTTTTACGTTTTCGTCAGTATTTTTACGTGTTCGTCAGTATTTTTACGTTTTCGTCAGTATTTTTACGTTTTCATCATTTTTTATGTTTTCGTCTGTTTTTTACGTTTTCGCCAGTTTTTTTACGTTTTCGTCAGTTTTTTACGTTTTCGTCTCTTTTTTACGTTTTCATCAATTATTTTACGTTTTCGTCGGCTTTTTTACGTTTTCGTCAGGTTTTTTACGTTTTCGTCTGTTTTTTACGTTATCGTCAGTTTTTTTACGTTATCGTCTGTTTTTTTAAGTTTTCGTCAGTTTTTTTATATTTCGTCCGTTTTTTTACGTTTCGTCTGTTTTTTTACGTTCTCGTCTGCTTTTTTACGTTTTCGTTTATATTTTTACGTCTTTGTCTGTTATTTTAGGTTTTTTTTACGTTTTTGTCCGTTATTTTACGTTTTCGTCTGTTTTTAACGTTTTTGCCTGTTTTTACGTCTTCGTCTGTTTTTTTTTATGTTTTCGTACGTTTTTTCTACGTATAAAAACTAACGAAAACATAAAAAAACAGACGAAAACGTAAAATAACTGATGAATATGTAAAAAAACAGACGACAACGTAAAAAACTGACCAAAACGTAAAAAACTGATGCAAACATAAAAAACTGACAAAAACGTAAAAAAGCAGACGAAAACGTAAAAAATTAGACGAAAACTTAAAAAACCGACGCAAAGGTAAAAAAAACTAACGCAAACGTAAAAAAACTGACGTAAAATTTTAAATGCTCAAATCACGAAACAATCTAGAGAAAAAAGATAAAGAAAAAGAAAAGAATGAAAGAAGTACTTCAAGAGAAAAAAACAAATGGTCTTCTTCTTTGCAGATGAAGAGCTTAGATGCACCTCTTCTTCTGCAGACATGGTTTGCAGATGAAGAGGTAAAACCTCTGAAAAAACAAACGAAACCTTAATCGTTCGATTGTCATTGTTTGATTACGCTTGTATAATTACAATGGTTGTTGGGTAAATACCCTTAGGTATTAGCCATCTTAATGGAAGGTTCAATGTTTGGTTTGTCGTAAAATGTTTTTTAATTAAATCGTTGATTGTTTAATTATGATTATCACCTAGCATATTGTGTATGTGTTTGAATATGCGGACCTTCATTCACTGGGTATTAGTGATACCAAAAAAGTAATCTAGATGCGGGATAGCTCTCCATATCGTGCCCCCCCCCCCCCCCCCCCCCCAATTTATATTACTTGGACAATAGAGATCACGGATAACGTTTTGTCTATGTCTTTGAATTTGAGCTTAGTTGGTCTTGGTAGGTGACCCGTTTATGTTTCAGCAATCATGCTCTTAATTAACTGATAAAGATTTAAATAGTGGACTACCAGTATATAAAATGCCGTCAAGCAATAAGTGGGTAACGTCCTGTTGGGCTAGGGTTTTAACAGGATCACCACTGCGTTGATTCCCTAAGATAGATTATAATTAAACTAAAGGATGATGCTTTATGCGGATACGTTAATTGTGACAGGATTAATTGTGTCTAGGTCTTAGGATGATGTCCCGACTAAGTCTAAAGAATGATATTACGCTTCGAGATAAGTAAATCATTGCATGAACAAACAAACAACATTGAACTGATTTAATTATGGCTAATTAAGTTTTCATATCATTTGGCTTGTATCGCTTTTTCTATCTTCTGATTTTCTTCTTTTGTGTTTATTGTGTATTGAATTGATATTTGTCACCTCTAAACCTGTGCCAGTCTCTCAGGCTAAAAAACCCCCATATCATTAGACAACATATATAGCATATGTTTAACCAGTTAATAGACTAATTAGAACTAATTAAAATACTGATAGAATATTGTATTAATGTTTCACTCTTAGTGTTTGACACCGTACTTACCGCGAAACTCCATCTTGACCGGGTTCTGCCCGTTTTTAAAAAAAAAAAAAAAAAGTGTTGTTTTAGAGTTGTCGGCATAAAATAAATGTAAAAACTTGATAATCAAATAATTGACCCTACACGACAGCACATCAGGTTTTGGCGCCGTTTCCGGGGAGTGAATTAATTAAACCTTATTCTAATTAGTATTTCTAACCTTTAATTAATTTAGTTTAGTGTAATTTAATTATTTAAATTCTATTTGTATCTATTCGCATTGTGTATTTAATTTGTTTGCTTAAATTCTCGCATTTAATTGTTTTAAACAGTATTCTGTTCTGATTGATTACCTGATACACTGCATCCACCAGTTGGATATGACGTATCAAACCTTCTACCTAGAACATGTAATGAATTCTATAGTCTAAACGACTTATCTGTTTTTCCAAACATACAGTGTATTCTGTGAACTAAATACGGCGTACTAGTATTCAATAGACCTATACGGCGTATTCAAATCATTTGAATACGGCGTATCTGTCAACTGATACAGTAACAGTAGTAAATTTTGTTTTTGATTTCCTGTTTTATGTATTCCCTTCCCTAAGGGCATATCCTACTGATTATTTGTGCTTAATTTTAGGAAACCGTTGACAAAGAAAACACCATTTGGGGTGGGGGGGGGGAGGGAACCAAAGAATCTATTACCGCTACCCGAAAGAACTTCGTCTCTAATGATAACGAAGGAAGAATGGTCGAGAAATGTATCGTTGAAATACAAGGAACATTCTTGATGAAAATACGCGATTATGCTTTTAATGGGAATATTCGGGAAAACGCGTTCAAACACATCGATAAATTTCTCGAAGTTGTTGGGCCAATCAAAATCAATGGGTTGACTCAAGACCGATTCAGACTTAGTGTTTTCCCTGTTTTACTCGCAGGTGCTGCAAGTGAATGGTTTACAAAGGAGTGTATAGGCTCAATTACTACTTGGGATAACATGGTCTAAAAGTTCATTCTGAAATTCCACCATCTTTCTTATCACGATGAAGAAGAAGAAACCGAGGAGGATGACAACCCAAACGAAATGGACAATTTTCCCGAAATCTTTAAGATAGAAGGAAACCTGTTTGACTTTGAAACACCCTTGTGCAAGGCATTCTACGAATTCAACTACCTTCTAAAAATCGACACAGATCTGTTCACTTATGATATCCAAAACTTTAAAACTTATTATGAATATGAACGATAGTTGAATAACGACATAGCAAAGGGTACCGAAGAATCATGGTTAGAAAATAGGGTACCATACCAACTATGTGATCATATATGTGAACCACACCTTTTTAAGAATGGAGAAACTAAGTGGCCCATGTGTACTTCTGATATTGATGGGTTCTGTCATGGTGGGAAACTACCAGGAATGGTTCGATTTGGAAGCATAACCTATTTCCAAGATCACATGTGGTATGATGAACTAGCTGATGGGAAACGGAAGGATGAAACCTTAGCACTTAAGGCTAAAATTGAAGGATCGTGGGGAGACGCGACTCCCGAGGTGATGAAATTATGCGGATGGTTGAAAAACAGCTTTGAAAACTTCCACGAGCTAGATTATGAAGTACTAGTAAAACTGCAAGAATGCTGGTGGAAGGTGAATGCTTAAGAGATCACCTCATTTACTCGTATGGAAAATTTAGGACGGGGACCATATGCGAATATGAAAACCGAATGGACCAGTAATCCTTATCTTGACGTCAACCGTATATTTGAAAGAAATTATGAAGCAAGCAACGTCGGTGACACTCAAGAAAATCAAGGACATGAAGAACATAAGGGTAATCCAAATCCTGAACCATCAAACTGCAAAATCAGGAGATTCGAGATGATGAAGTACTCATTCAATGATGACGAGGAGTACATTACCATAAAAGAGTCCAAACACCTCAACCATTCAAAGGATAGCCTTGATGCTTATCGAGAATTTTACATCTCATAGATGAAGGATGGGTCGTGACAACACCAGATGAATGAAGAGAAGGAAAAAGGTCAAACTTAAAGACCAACTGAAACAAAAGTGGTTCCCGAGAGACAACCCGGTCATTTTAATTATTTGTTGCACGAGTCTGTCTTCCCAGACACTCTATACGGTGTATTGAACCCCTCTGGATATGACGTATAGACGTGTTTAGACGTTATCAGTTTTAAAACTTAATATTTAATTTCCAGTAATTTAATTGTTTTTCTATAGCCCAACCATACAACGTTAATCTAGGGTGGGGATACGGAGTATTGATCCTCTGTACAATTGTTGTGTTTTTTGTTTTCTTATTCCATTGTAATAAGATAGAAATTGAACCTTGTCCTTCTAATCTTTTATGCATACCTTGCTGAAAACTATGATATGGTATATCTGAAAAAGGGGACATGTGATTTTGAATTTTACGGCATTCTGAAGCCCTAGTCAACACACTTTTTGCTTAAGAACTCATCTTGGAGAAGTATCATGAGCAAAACATCAGGGAGTCTTCCGTTCTAATTCTATTTTCCCTTAATATTTTATTGTTTTACCTATACAACAAGGACATTGTATAATTTAAGTGGGGGATAGAGAATTAGAACGTACTTGTCTTCTTTTTTACAAAATAACATGCTACGTAGCATGACTTTTGTAAAAATCACTAGTTACATTACCTAGCGCACTATAACCCTTGATACATATTGTGAGAATTAAGCCTATTCCGTTTCCAATTGCTTACTAAAAATTCCACAAAATTATGAGTGTGCCGGTGATGTAGTGGACTTTAGAACTTGGCCTGGTATATCACTCGAGACCGCAATGATTAGTACTATGGATTTAGATGGAGGAACATGTTCAACTGATAAATTTCTAGGATTAAACCAAATAGCCTACATGTCGTAAAAATTAACTAACTACACTGGTTAGTTAACTCCCGTGTAACCCTTTGTTTACTCTCATTTTTAGAGTAAGATCCCCTAGAACAACCTGTTGAGCCATTCCTTTCTTTTTCTACACCATATTATATGTTTCGTTACACCTTTGCACCTTAGCCTACCGTGTAGATTAAGCCTATTTTAATCAAAGTTGCTAGTTGCTTTCGTGTAAAGTTTGTATTTCCTGTGTCAAAGTGAAAATTTTCTATCTCTGTAATGGTCGGGAAATTGCACAATGCAATGGGAAAAATATGTAGCTCGTAAGTTTCGCTACTTTCGCGATTATGAATCATGTCCGAAGAAGAAGTGTTACAAGGAAAAGATTATCCGGACGAATTATGATAGTGAAGACGGTGAAATAAAACCGAGATTTATGATGTATTGCAAAAAAAAGCAGCAAAAAAGAGAAGGAAGAAAAATAGTCGGTTCAAAAGAAGTTTATACCGAAGGAATTACTTGGAAGGATCGATTATTCGTTGATACGTTACAAAAAATCAACGATGTAAAGTCTTGTAAAAAGTGGCCGATATCACCACTTACTCTGTAAAAGTATGTAAAGAGCGGGATGTAAGGGAAGTTGACCGTTATGGGAACGCCAACTTAGGTTGTCTTTGTCATTTCTATGATCGAGGCATTTGTCTATATGTTCGAGTCTTTGTCATGGAACGGTCGGGGGAAAGTTACTAGCAACCATACCTTATTTGTTGGCTTAATCTATTTGTTTCATAAATTTTGTTTAACACCATTTTACTTCCCTTTCCTAGCAACTAACCTTAGTGTCTACTCGAACGAGGACTTGTACGAGCATGCATGTCTATTCCGTCGTTACGGCCATGTATGCATGTCTCAGCTGCCTTGTTGGATGACGACTTTCGGTGAAAGTTAGAAGCTCCCTACCCTATATCATTCTTCATCCTAACCACTGGTTAAACACGAACAGGGATGTGATCGGATTGTATGTGTCTATTCCATCGTTACGGCCGTGTATGTACGATGCAGCTGCCTTGTTAGTGTGGTACTTATGGTGAAAGACTGTTGAATGATCAACCCTAAGCCTTCTTAACCCAATTTATCTTTTAACTTGTTTCTCCTTAGCTATAGCAGTGGAGATGATCTACAAACTAAGTTTCATGCAATCATAAGTAAATACTAATAGATCTAGCCTAGCATGTTAAAAGGAAGTAAAGAATAAGAATCAATCACATATCATATAGACATATTGAATGATAAAAGACAGGAGATCTCACTTCATTAAAACATGTAATTAAGGCTGATACAATAGAGTATTAACAAACTAAAAATGGCCTAAATAGCAGCTATAATCGTCTTCTAAAAGTAGAGTTCGGTTCCCAAAAATTACAGACTTAAAACCCTAATGAAATCAAATAACGTCACTTTATTATATCATTTATCCTATTTGTTTTGCACACTTTGATATAATTATTGCATTATTTGGTACTTAATTGCTTTAAAGTTGATAAATGCAGTAATTCAGGAGTGTTTTGTGAAGACAAGCTAAAAGGCGCATAATTTGGAGCTAAAACAAAGATATTTGAAGAATGCTGATTTCTGACGAATACGCCATATACAACAAAAGAGATAAGGCGTATCCGCGCCAAGACTTCACAAAAAAATACGTTTGACCAATTCCCAGTACGACGTATCCCTTCTGCCTACATACGTCGTATCCATAAAGATAACTATTCGAAGATATAGTAAATCAAGTAAATTAGGAATGATATCACTAATTTATTATGAACGTAGTGTGCACTCCAAGGAATCTAGTACAATACGCCGTATCGACCTTGCCAGATACGGCGTATCGAGTCTTTTTCAGACACTATAAATAGAAGACTTAAAAACGAGTTTTCAGTGTTCAATATCATATTCTTTATATCATACTCATTAAAGACGATTTTCAGAAGAGAAGATCAGCCACCAAGGTCAAGCAATGATGACGAATCCATAGAAGACATCGTGTCATTTTTACTCTCTTAATCGTTCGATTTTCATTGTTTGATTACGCTTGTATAATTACAATGATTGTGGGCTAATACCCTCGGGTATTAGCCATCTTAATGAAAGTTCAATGTTTGGTTTATTTTAAAATCAATTTCTTAGTTTATCGTTGATTATTTAATTATGTTTATCACCTCATACTTTTTTATGTGTTTGAATATGCGACCTATCATTTAACTAGATCTAGTGATATGGACCAAGTAATCTAGATACCGAGATAGCTCTCCATATCATGTTTAATATTACTGGACCGATATGATCACAAATAACGTTCTGTCTTTGTCTTTAAATTATGAGCTTAGTTGGACCGGTAGGTGACCCGTTTATGTTTCAGCAATCATGCTTTTAATTAATTAATAAAGATTGGAATAGTGGACTATCAGCATATGAAACACCGTCAAACAATAAGTGGGTAAAGTCTCGTTGGGCTAGGGTTTTAACAGGATCACCACTGCTTTGATTCCTTAAGATAGATTATAATTAAACTAAATGATGCTTTATGCAAATGCGTTAATTGTGACAAGATTAATCGTGTCTAGGTCTTAGGATGATGTCCCGCCTAAGTCTTATGAATGATATGCCGCTTCGAGATAAGTAAATCATTGCACTAAAACAAACAAACCGACATTGAACTAGACTTAATATGGCTAATACAGTTTTCTCTCATTTGGCTTGTATTGCTTTTCTATCTTCTAATTTTCTTCTTTTGTGTTTATAGTCTATTGAATTGATATTTGTCTCCACCAAACCTGTGCCAGTCTCTCAGGCTGAAAAACCCTCATATCATTAGACAACTTATATAGCATATGGTTAACCAGTAAATATACTAATTAGAACTAATTAAAATACTGATAGAATATAGGATTAATGTTTCACTCTTAGTGTTCGACGCCCTACTTACCGCGAATTCCATCTTGACTGATACACTACTCGTTAAAGTGTTGTTTTAGGTTTGTCGGCTAAATATAAATTTAAAACTTGATAATCAAATAATTGACCCTACACGACAGCACATCAAGTTTTTGGCGCCGTTGCCGAGGAGTGAATTAATTAAACCTTATTCTTATTAGTATTTCTAACCATTAATTAGTTTAGTTTAGTGTAATCTAATTATTTAATTCTGTTTGTATTTATTCACATTGTGTGTTTAAATTCTGTTTGTTTAAATTCCCGCATTTAATTGTTTTTAAATAGTATTATGTTCTGACTGATCACCTGATACGTCATATCCACCAGTTGGATACGACGTATCAAACCTTCTACCTAGAACAGCGTATTGAGTTTTATAGTCCAAACGACCTATCTGTTCTTCCAAACAATACGGCGTATTCTATGAACTCAATACGGTGTATTGACATTCAACAGACCTATACGACATATTTGGATCAATTGGATACGGCGTATGTGTCGACTGATACAATGGCAATTCGATGATCCTCATGCTTAATTCTTCTATATCCTACTAACATTTTCCTCCATTTTTGAGAAAGTGGTGATCACTAGTTACGAATCAGGATGATAACAAGCTGTGGTGACGCAATGGATGGGGATAGAGAGCATACTAACCCACGGATGATCAGAACTTCTGAACTTAAAATCAATGATGAATTTTTGAAAATATTGCAAGATAACACCTTTAATGGCAAGGATGGAGAGGACGTTATTGACCACATTGCAAAGGTGCTCAAAATAACCGAATGGATTAAGATGCCTAATGTGGAAAAAAATGAACTACGATTACATGTCTTCTCAAAATCACTTAGTGGAGATGCAAAGACATGGTGGAACAATGAAATCAATGAAACAACTATTACTTGGGGCTAACTAAATGATAAAAATTTTCATCAATATTACCCATTATCCCATACTTGCAAGAATAAAATCACTGATGACCTGGACGACGGAATAGATTACTTTGAATTTATATGTTGGGTGGCGTCTAAATTCGACAACTATTAGGAGATTGATAAAAATACCAAAAATGGGCTATGGGAATTTTATGTGAATGGACGTGCTAAAGGAACGATTGGCGACCTCAACGAATACAAAGAACCATGCAAGGAAAACACCAAAAAGACATGTTTGGATACATTTTATAAACCCTATCTAGATGCACAAGAAGCAAATGACATCTACGAAGTTATTAATAGGGAATATTCTCCGATACCAATCCCCGCTCGCCGCGACATCAACAACCCAGACGAACTATGCAGAACTGAAGAATTCACAGTCGTACGACATTCGATAGGCAATGATGAAGAATTCGTTACTATAGGTCCAAGCAAAATTAATACTGTTGAAAGAACTCCTGGCAGCATGTCTTGCATCTACCACGAACTCTTTAACAGAAAAGATCGCGGATGGGACTTAACACAGACGAGATGAATGAAGAGACGGAAAAAGGTCGAACTTAAAGACCAGCTGAAACAAAAATGCTTCCCGGGAGACAACCCGGTCTTTTTAATTGTTTGTCGCATTTTAATTGTTTGTTGCATGAGTCTGTCTTCCCAGACACTTTATACGGCGTATCGAACCCCTCTGGATACGGTGTATAGACATGTCTGGACGTTATCAGTTTTAAAACTAAATATCTAATTTCCAGTATTTAATTGTTTTTACAAGAACCATACGGCGTATCCTAGGGTTTGGGGCCAAACACATCAAAGCTGCCAAAATTTTCAGATATAGTTGAGTGGGTTTTTTCTCTCCCCATGGGGGAGAGAAAAACTGTTTCAAAAAATAGATCTTGGCCGCCATCTAAACACTATACGACCATTCCTAAAATCATTTCTCTTTTCCTATAATCCTTAGATCGTTCTTTATGATCTGTTTTAAGGGTTTTATGCATCTAGAGTCGTGTTGCCTTCTTGTTTTGGTGGGGTTTGAGCCGATCTTGTAGGGACGTCAAGAGGAAACCCTAATAAAGATGTTGGCCGCCAATCATATTTATTCCGGTCATCTATCTTACCCTTTATTGCTCGATCTGATCTAGGGTGTTTCCAGCTTTTGAATTCGTTTTATTACATGGTGGCTTGTGGAAGTGCATATTTGGATGTTCTTTTATTAGTGATTTAACCCTAATCAGCGATTCATCCCATCTTGCCTAATCGATCCCTTATTCGTTCTAAGGTTTCGTTGGCTGTTTCAATTACTTTTTAGGGTTTCGATCCTCTAAACCCTAAACTTTTTCCTACATGTTCTTTTCCATCTCTTTTTGTTCATTATTCCTAGATCGTTGATTTAGGGTATTGATCAATTAGGGTTTGTGATTTCATTCTGTTTTTAGGGTTTATGTCCATGAATTTGTTCGTTGCGTGATTAAGTTATTGTTATCATTATCTTTATCAAGAGTTCATCACTGGAAGACGATTATGGTGATGGTAATTGTTTTGACTGGAATTAATGTGCGTCTTGATCTATTCTGGGTATTTTGACTGTAATTAATGTGCGTTTTGACTGGATTTAATGTGCGTCTTGATTGGATTATTTAACTGTTGTTGTTGCTAGTCAACGTGGGATTTAATGCATGGAGGTTATGGATTGGGGGTATTTTAGGGCCTTATTATTGCAGTCAACGAATGGTTATGGAAGTTATGGAACCTTAATTTTAGGGACTCATTATTGTGGTCAACAAATGGTTATGGAAGTTTAATGCAAGGCTGTTACGAATGCTTTATTATTCGTTTCAACAATCTAGTTGTTCTACATGGAAGTTTGGCAATGCCTGCAAACATCTGCATGGAAGTTAGCCGCGAAGGCTATTTGGAAGTTCTTGGAAATAATATGTGCCTAAGGTGGTTTATGCTACAGTTTTGTTTCTGAGATGATGAAGTTTTGGAAGTTATGACGGACGACGAGGCTCAAGTGAATGATTACCAGAGCAAATGTTGAATTTTGTAATCAATATGATATCCGCATATTAGTCATGTTAGGAAGTTTTATTGCTTTCTTTGGTTAGTCATAAGATTCGTATGTCTTTCTTGTGTAGGGAGTTAGTTAGTAGCACGTAGTTGCTTGTAAATGTCCATTGTTGGACTGAGATAAGGGACTTCACCCTTATCCTATGTACTTCAACGTTTTTTGGTGTAATATATTTACCGGGGAAACCCTTTACCCAAAAAAAATATCTTAGGGTTTGGGATACGGCGTATTGATCCCTGTACAGTTGTGTTTAATTGTTTTCCGGTATCATTGTAGCGAGATAGAAATTGCACTTGTCTTCTAATCTTTTCTGCAGGACCTTGCTAAAACTATGATATGGTATATTCTGAAAAGGACATGTGTTGAACTTATCCGGGCATTCTGAAGCCCTAGTCAACACACTTTTTGCTTAAGAACTCATCTTGGAGAATTATCACGAGCAAAACATCAGGGAGTTTTCCATTCTAATTCTATTTTCCCTTATTATTTAATTGTTTTATCTATACAACGAGGACGTTGTATAATTTAAGTGGGGGGTGGAGAATTAGAACGTACTTATCTTGTTTTTTACAAAATAACATGCTACGAGCTTAAAAGTTCTTAAAAATAGGCCAAATTAAAAAAATTCAGCACGACTTCTGTAAAAATCACTAGTTACATTACCTAGCGCACTATAACCCTTGATACATATTGTGAGAATTAAGCCTATTCCGTTTCTAATTGTTTACCTAAAAATTCCACAAAATTATGAGTGTGCCGGTGATGTAGTGGACTTTAGAACTTTGCTTGGTATATTACTCGAGACCGCAATGATTAGTACTATGGATTTAGATGGGGGAACATGTTCAACTGATAAATTTATAGGATTAAACCAAATAGCCTACTTGTCGTAAAAATAACTAACTACACTGGTTAGCTAACTCCCGTGTAATCCTTTGATTACTCTCATTTTTAAAGTAAAATCCCCTAGAACAACATGTTGAGCCATTCCTTTCTTTTTCTACACCATATTATATGTTTCGTTACACCTTTGCACCTTAGCCTACCGTGTAGATTAAGCCTATTTTAATCAAATTTGCTAGTTGTTTCGTGTAAAGTGTTGTATTTCCTGTGTCAAAGTGAATTTTTTCTATCTCTCTAATGGTCGGGAAATTGCACAATGCAATGGGAAAAATATGTAGCTCATAAGTTTCGCTACATTCGCGATTATGAATCATGTCCGAAGAAGAAGTGTTACATGGAAAAAATTATCCGGACAAATTATGATAGTGAAGACGGTGGAATAAAACCGAGATTTATTATGTATTGTAAAAAAAAGAGAAGGAAGAAAAATAGTCGGTTCAAAAAGAAGTTTATACCGAAGGAATCACTTGGAAGGATTGATTATTCGTTGATACGTTACAAAAATCAACGATGTAAAGTCTTGTAAAAAAGTGGCTGATATCACCACTTATATAAAAATATGTAAAGAGCGGGATGTAAGGGAAGTTGACCGTTATGGGAACGCCAACTTAGGTTGTCTTTGTTATTTCTGTGATCGAGGTGTTTGTCTATATGTTTGAGTCTTTATCATGGAACGGTCAGGGAAAAGTTACTAGCAACCGTACCATATTTGTTGGCTTAATCTTAGTGTCTACTCGAACGAGGACTTGTTTGAGCATGCATGTCTATTCTGTCGTTACGGCCATGTATGCATGTCTTAGCTGCCTTGTTGGATGACAACTTTCGGTGAAAGTTAGAAGCTCCCTACCCTATATCATTCTTCATCCTAATCACTGGTTAAACACGAACATGGATGTGATCGGATTGTATGTGTCTATTCCGTCGTTACGGTCGTATATGTAAGATACAGCTGCCTTGTTGGTGTCGTACTTATGGTGAAAGACTGTTGAATGATCAACCCTAAGCCTTCTTAACCCAATTTATCTTTTGACTTGTTTCTCCTTAGCTTTAGCGATAGAGATGTGTATCCTTGCCAAGCCTATGATAGAAAACCAATCACGACCGAGCAATTAAGCGTACTAATTAAATGTTGCACCCTAGATTAGTTTAGTGATCTGAGTGTTTTCATTTCCATATTTCGTGAGGAGCTTGGTTATGTATAGGTGATTAGGACAAAACGATGCTTAAACGGAAAATCCTCAACTTTGGTGGGGACATATTTTCATAAACAAAAACTTTTCTAAAGTCTACTTTAGGACACGTGGGATTCAAGTGGGGGGATATTTGATGACATCAAATAACGTCACTTTATTATATCATTTATCCCATCTGTTTTGCCCACTTATATATAATTATTGCATAATTTGGTACTTAATTGCTTTAAAGTTGATAAACGTAATAATTCAGGAGTGTTTTGTGAAGACAAGCTTAAAGGCGCATAATTTGGAGCTAAACGAAGACATTTAAAGAATGCTAATTTCTGACTACATACGCCGTATCCAACAAAAGAGATACGGCGTATCAGCGACTGAACTTCACAAGAAAACGCGTTTGATCAATTCCCAATACGGCGTATCCCTTCTATCTACATACGTCGTATCCATGAAGATAACTATTCGAAGATGCAGTAAACAAAGTAAATTGGGAATATATCACTGATTGATTGAAAATGTAGTGCGCACTCCAGGGAATCCAGCCCAATACGCCGTATCCACCTTGCCAGATATGCCGTATCGAGTCTTTTTCAGACACTATAAATAGAAGACTCAAAAATGAGTTTTCAGTGTGCAATATCACATTCTTTATACCATACTCAAAAAGACGAATTTCAGAAGAGAATATCAGCCACCAAGGTCAAGCATTAATCACGACTTCATAGAAGACATCGTGTAATTTTTACTCTCTTAATCGTTTGATTTTCATTGTTTGATTACGCTTGTATGATTACAATGGTTGTAGGCTAATACCCTGGGGTATTAGCAATCTTAATGAAAGTTCAATGTTTGGTTTGTTTTAAAATCGATTTCTTAATTAATTGTTGATTGTTTAATTATGTTTATGTTAATAATCTCATAACACTTTTACTTCACCATGGTAACAAGAAGATGAGATGATAAGAATTGTAGAGAGAATATGGATAGATCTCATATCGTGCTTTATATTACTGGACCTATAGGATCACAAATAACGTTCTGTCTTTATCTTTTAATTATGAGCTTAGTTGGACTGGTGTGACCTCGTTTTGTTTTCAGCAAGTCATGCTACTTAATTTAACTGATAAAGATTTTGATAAATGTGTGGACTTCCAGTATATAAAACACCTGTTCAAACAATAAGTGGGTAAAGTCCCGTTAGGCTAGGGTTTTAACAGGATCACCACTGCTTTGATTACCTAAGATAGATTATAATTAATTAAAGGATGCTTTATGGGGATGCGTTAATTATGACAGGATTAATAGTGTCTAGGTCTTAGGATGGGTGTCCCGCTATAAAGTCTTAGGATGATATGCCGCTTCCGAAGATAAGTAAATCATTGCACTAAAACAAAACAGCCAACATTGAACTGGATTTATTATGGCTAATACAGTTTTCTATCATTTGGCTACTGTGACCGCCTTTTTCTAATTTTGGTTTTCATTCTTTTGTGTTCATTAGTGTATTGAATTGATACTATTTGTCACCACCAAACCTTTGCCAGTCTCTCAGGCTGAAAACCCCCCATATCATTAGAACAACATATATAGCATAGGTTTAACCAATAAATAGACTAATTAGACTAATTAAAATACTGATAGAATATAGGATTGACGTTTCACTCTTAGAGTTCGACACCCTACTTACCGTGAAACTCCATCTTGACCGGGTACACTACCTGTTAAAGTGTTGTTTTAGGTTTGTCGGCTTATCTAAATACAAATTTTAAAACTTGATAATCAAAATATTGACCCTACACGACAGGACATCACTTGTCTTTGTTCCTTGTGTGATAGAATCGAGAGAGATTAAAAAACAGATGCAAGGGATTGGATTCTCCAAGAGTTTTTTCACGGTTAAACATTTGTGTGAGAGTGAAAAGTGTGTGCGTAAAACTTAATCCAGCATATCAGTTGGGCTTTTATACCCAGATTTGATACGTCGTATTAGTGTTTGTGAAATACGCCGTATTGGGCGAATTTTGTTGACTTAGTCAACACAAGTTAAAACAGTGGATACGCCGTATAGGTGTTAACCTAATACGTCGTATCCGTTCTTGGAGACCAATTTTCCCTAGATTTAATAAAGTAAAGAAAGCGTACCTTGGCCTCCGCAACATTCTTGTGTAAATGTCGTCCTTATAATACCGTTTAGGGTCGAACGGAATGCCAAATGGAACATACAAATTCTTTAATTGAAGATTGAATAGCATCCGTTGACAAGGTTAATTCCACAGCACAATATTTACATTTAATTCCATGACAAAACTTTTCATAATGAAAACTTTATGGATCTTATCGTGACTTCCCTCCAGCTGATTATTTAACCATTGTGTATTTTCATTACCCCCGAAAGATTGTATCATATCGATTTCATTATCATCATCGCCTTTATCCGATTTTGATCATCGGGACAAATTATGTTAAAAGGACATAGATTATTAAAGTACAAAACGTTTTGTTCCACTTCATCATATTTGGACAATGATGTTTCATCTTTCAAATCAAATTCATCGATATGTTGGGGGCATAAAGTGGGTTCAGTTGAGAAATTGAATTTAGGGTTGGAGCATTTGTAAACCAAATGGCCTGGGAAAATACTGCTCTTGAAATCTTTAATAGAGAAGTCTAAATCATCAAACATAACGGACCCGATAGGCTCAGGGTGATGAAAACAAGGGTATATTGACTTTTTCATTATCATTTTCCGAATCCGTTTTCAAATCATTGGTAGAAATTATTTTATAAGACCACGAGTTTTTGTCAAAAACTACCATGTAATCTTCATCGTCGGATTCGTCAATCGATATTATAAAGTCAATTTTATTGTTGTTAAGAGAACTTACCGTGGGTTCACAAGAGAGCGTTTCTTTTGATGACAAATTATCATTGAAGATTATAGCTAGGAATTCGGTTTCAACAGATCTGACGTTGTGAGTGACGTCTTTATCCAAACAGAATCTTACATACTTAGCAGTTTCCCAGCTTAAACACTTTCCCATGTTTCAAGCTTTTTACTTCATCCGAGCCCTGATGTTATTCTTTTGTCATAGGTATATGTTTCGGGTTCATCCATTCCTGTTAATTAAAGACTTACTAGGCAGAAGAAATCGTTTGACTCAAAATAACTCATATACCATAATATTCAGTAAACTAATATAAGATCGTGTTAAGATAAAGACAAAAATTAGCATACAGACAGGAATATAAACTATGATAAAAACACTTATCCATTAAAGGTTTGATCTAATCCTATGTTAAAACACGTCAAATATCAAAAAAAAATCCAAGATTAATTTTCATCCCGAAAACGGCGCCAAAAAAAACTTGATCGTGTGTACACGGTCTTAGGGTGGTAGTTACTGTGGTAAGTAGGGTGTTCTGCTCACTAAGAGCGAGAAACACTTTCAATTTATTAAACTTTGGTTTTTCTATCTAAGTTAGTCTAAATATGCTAAACCTTTGCTAAAACATATGTTAAACCTAAATCTAATGGAATAAGGGGGACGTTTTCTTGCTGAGTAGAATGGCGTTACGAGTTGTTGTGGGCGACTAATAAAATAAACTTGTAAAGATACATAAAACTACAGCAAGCAAACTTAATAGAAAGCTAAAAGAGCGGTCTAGACAAATGTAAGAAACAATGTATAGTTTAAAAAAACACCCATTGATTATTTTTTAAAAAAATCCAATTGTTCAGTGAACGTTGGTCTTGTTTATTATTAGTACAATGATTACTTACTTCGAGGCGGCATATCATTCTTAAGATTAAGGCGGTACTTCTTCCTTAAACCTAGATATGTAGAATTCTGTCACAATTAAACGCATCCGCATAAAGCATCCTTATTTGCTTGATTATAATCTATCTTAGGGATCAAAGCAATGGTGATCTTGTTAAACCCTAGCTTGAATAGAGACTTTACCCAATTTACTGACTTAACGGCTCTGTAATTTTACTAAGTAGTCAATGTTTTCGAGTCCTGTACCAATGGAATATGAACGTACTCGTTGATGACCAAGGTCACATTAGGACTCACACTAAGCTCACCTAAACTAAAGGTAAAGGGATAGGTCAATATTTTGGCTTTTTTGTGATCCTATGGTCTAGATAATATAATTCGTATATATGAGAGAAGCTATCCTGCGAACTGTTCTTTAGCCTACGCGCCAAACAAACATAAACCGAAGTTGCAGCGCATTAAATATGTAGGACTAGACCCAGTTGAATGATAGGTCGCATACTTAAGGCTACGTAAACAGGAATAAATTGATAAACATAAACAAGCATTATCGCTGATCGATAAATTAAGAGAAATCGAGAGATAAACAAACCAAATATTATGAGATTACATAATAATGGCTAATACCCGAACGGTAATTAGCCTTCAAACGTCTTATAATACAAAGAGTAATAGATATAGCCAAGGTAAATTAAGAAGTTAACGAATGATACAAAAAACTTGAAAGATGACAAGAGTATTAGGACGATTGACAAGTTGTCTCCTATGAATTAATCACGTTGCAAGACCTATCTGGCCTTTTCTTATCCTCTGTAAAATCGACGCTTTTATGGTTTTAGGATGCGAAAATATGATTTTAGCACACTTAAAATGTGTTTTTTGAGTTTTTTATTTATAGGGAGTATGGAATATAGTCGATACCGCGGTGATTGGGTGGATTTCTGGGAGTAAGGGTACCATGTTTGTTTTCTTCTAGAATATATTATTTCCATATAGCTGATACGACGTTTTCCTTCTGTTCTGGATACGGTCTTTTTTTCTTGTTTTCCTTTGTAGGTCTTTGGTGAAAGTGCATGCAAAAGATACGCCGTATCTTTCTAATGGATATGTGTATTGGTTGTCAGATCAGTAATCTTCACAATATATCTTTTTTTAAAGCTCCATAATGCGTTGCCTTTTTGTTAACTTGCACCAAGTACTTCATAATTTCCGATCACTTCTCAAATAAAAACGATTAAGTAACAATTCTTTTGGACAATAAATATTACAAAAATGGGTGTTAATTACATGGGATTAAATGATGCTATGAAAATTGAAGTTTATTTGATTCAGGACAGTACTCTCGAATCTAGTCAGAGCTGAGTTTGACTCATGTATGTGTTCCATGTTTCCGCCATTGTTTCGGCAACTTCTTAATCCCGAATATTCTTCTTGGTCATTAAATGTAGTATCAAAATCAGGAGTCTTGAATTGTTGCAAGACTTAGTGTCTTAAAGTGCTTCCTAATATGATTGAATTTCATTCCAGATCCTTTGGAAGGTGTTGTAATGTTCTTTGTCGAACTTCTTGTCCTATGCAATTCCTTAAAACAATGGGATAAAGAACAATCTTGTTAGTACTGGGCACAGTGAAAAAGAAAACTACGATGTACAGGATCATCTGAATGCGAAAAACCAGATCTGTTACTGTATCACGATAATAATAACCCGTATTCACTGGGACTGAATAGTGCGGTATTAATTTTTGACGATTACTCGATGTATATTTGGATAGGAAATGTTGGATAGGCAGTATGCAATGGAAGTAGATATGTCGTTAGGTTATCGACCAAACTTGGTGTGTATTATGAAAATACAATTAACACGCAATCAAGTAAATCACATAAATTATACAGCAACTATACTGAAATATAAAGATAAACTATATCACTAAATCTAAATTAAGTGACAATGTCATAAGGGTTAGATATATCGGAATGTGTAAAAACCAAATGTTATCAAATCGCAGAAATCAAAATTAAATTTTCACTCCCCGGCAACGTAGCCAAAAACTTGATGTGTCTTTGTGTGTTGTTAATTTTATGAATTCAAGTTTTAAATTTATATTTTTCCGACTGAACAACACTTTAACGGGCAAGTGTAAGCTAATCGTGTTGGTAAGTTTCGTGGTAAGGTAGGGTGTTCGTGTTCACTAAGAGCGAGAAAACACTTTAATTTATTATACTTTGTGTATTTTTATGAATCTTTAGTTAGTCTAATCTATGCTTTTAAAACTATGTCTAATCCTTAAATTATTTATTATATTAAGGTGGGTTTTTCAAGCTGAGAGGACTTGGCACGAGGTTTATCTTTTTGTTATGGTGACGTGTAAATCTAAAAATTAAGACACTAAAAAAACACGCAAGTAAAATTAATAGAAGTTAAATCTGAGCGGCTAGCCATTGTAAGAAATACTGTATATTAACCATTATTAATCCAATCAGAAGTTTGTTTGTTTATTTTAGTGCACATGATTTACCTTACTTTGAGGCGAATATCATTCTTTAAGATTAAAGGCCGGGTACTTCTTCCTTAAACCTAGACATGTAGAATTCTGTCCAATAAGAAACGCATCCGCATGAGAGCATCCTTATTTGCATTGATAGTATAATTAGATCTTAGGGATCAAAGAATTGGTAATTTGTTAAATCCCTAGCTTACAGAGACTTTAACCTCTCTACTGCTATACGGCTTCTTTATATCAATGAGTAGTCCAGTGTCTGAGTCTCTTAACAATGAATAAGAAACGTACTCGTTGATACCAAGGTCACCTATGGCTCAAACTAAGCTTACTACAAAAACTAAAGGATAAGGATGATGTTACTATTTGTTTTCCTATGTTCTAGATTATATGAATTGCAAGTAGAGAGCTATCCCAAAGGGACTTTAGCCTTACGCTCCAAACAACACCGAAGTTGCAGCGCATTAAATATGTTAGGAACTAGACCCAGTTGAATGATAGGTCGCATACTTAAGCACGTAAACAAGTATAAATTGATAAACATAAACAAGCAATCAACGATAAATTAAGAAATCGAGATAAACAAACCAAACACTTTAAGGATCTTTTATAATAAGGGCTATACCCGAAGTGGTATTAGCCTTGCCATATGTATAATCAATAAAGATTGATAATTGTAGCATGTTAAACTAACACGAGTTAACGTCTCTGATACGCAAAATGAGAACTGATAAAAAGAGTATAGGAGATTACAAGTTGTCAGTCTATGGAATTAATCAAGTTGCAAGACCTCGTCGGCTCCTCTGAAAAGTTCGCATTTTTTGTGTTTAGCTATCAAA
The DNA here is from genome assembly GCA_026074375.1 of Tanacetum coccineum. Classification (NCBI taxonomy): domain Eukaryota; kingdom Viridiplantae; phylum Streptophyta; class Magnoliopsida; order Asterales; family Asteraceae; genus Tanacetum; species Tanacetum coccineum. The sequence continues at coordinate 11,969 of BQNB010042163.1, read as the reverse complement.
TTTTGATTTTAGCACACTCAGAAAAACTCATTTTTGAGTTTTCTATTTTGTTTGGGTCTGGAACATATTGTCTCGTACGTCGTATCCAGAAAGTCTTGGATTACGGCGTTATTGGGGAATAGTTCTTGTTAGAGTTAGGGACCACGTTTGCTATTCTTCCCAGGATATTTATGTCCATATAGGTTGTATCGGCGTTATGTTGCTTATTATGGATACGACTTATTGATCTTGTTTCCTTCGTGGTCTTTGAGGAAGTGCAGGCACAGATACGTCGTATCTTCCTTTATGGATACGGCGTATTGGTTGTCAGAACAGTAATCTTCAAATATCTTCGTTTAAGCTCTAAAATGCATACCTTTTAGTTAACTTTCACCAAGTACTCCATAATTATTGCAATTCTCAAATACAAATGATTAAGTAACAATTGTTTGCAATAATTATATAAAATAGGCATAATTTAGTAGTAGGTCGCTCTCTCGCGCAAGAGCTAAGTAAAATAGATGTTATTTAATGTATACATAACTCCCGATTCATATCGGCTTCGGAGTATTTGTGTCTCTTGTAATTGTTCATAGTTTCCGCCATTGTTTCCGCCAACTATCTGATCCTACTTCGAATATTCTTCTGGTCAGAAAATTAGCATCCAAAATCAGAGTGATCTTGATTCTTTGACTTGAGAGTGTCTTGAAGTTGCTGTCTAGATGATCGAATTCTCGTTCCGTGAATCTTGAAAGGTGTAAATAGTTCCTTAGTCAAACTTATTGTCATGCCCTACCTGAAACAAGGGATAAACAATCAGTAGTATGGGCTCAGGAGAAAGAAAATACATATATACGGAAATTAAATGCGAAAAAACCAGGATCATGTTACTTTATCAGATAATCAATACGCCGTATTCAATATGGAATGGAATACACGTATTAATGCTTCTGAACGAATATGATGTATTGCGATTGAAAGTTGGATACGTCTATCCAATTAGAAGTGGATACGCCGTATCGCGGTTATTCACAGAACAGTGTATTATGAAATACAATTAAACACGCATATGACAATTAATCACACAAATATACAAGCAAATATACATAATTTACACTAATCTAATTTATACTAATCCTAAGGGTTAGATCTAATTTAATGTTAAAAAAAAAATAATCAATTGAAGAATCAATAAGTTTAATATTTTTATCCCCCGCCGGCAAGGGCGCCAAAAAACTTGATGTGTAGTTGTGTGTGTGTATAATTTTATGAATTCTAGTTTTAAATTTATATTTTTTCGAATGAAACATCACTTTAAAGGGCAGGTGTCCGTTCTGGGTGGTAGTTTCGTGGTATTGGTATGTGTTGCGGGGGTGTCGATCACAAAAAGAGCTGAGAAACACTTCAATTTATATAATACTTTGCGTTTTGATTAATCTAAGTTCGTCTACCTAATGCTTAAGAACCTATGTTAATCTAAATCTAATGATTAAAGGTGTGTGTTTTCAGCTCTTTGAGCTCGGAGTCTGGCACGGTTTTGTGTGGTGCAAACTAAATCAACTAGAAGACACTAAAACCACGCAAGGCAATTAACTCGCGCGAGGTGAAAGAACGCGGTCTTGCCAAATGTAAGTATAAAATGTATTAAACATTATTAATCAATCAGAACGTTGGTTTGTATTTATTTAGTGCAATGATTACTTACTTCGACGCATGGCATATCAATCTGAAGATTAAGCCTTGGTAAGCTATGGTACCTCTCGTCATTAAACCTAAGATATTGTAGAATTCTGTTTCACAATTAAACGCATCCGCATAAAGCATCCTTATTTGCTTGATTATAATCTATCTTAGGGATCAAAGCAATTGTGATCTTGTTAAACCCTAGCTCTTAGAGATTTACCCACTTACTGCTTAACGACTCTTTATTTACTAGTAGTCCACTATCCGAGTCCTTACCAATGGAATAATAACATACTCGTTGATACAAAGGTCACATTATGACTCAACTAAGCTCACTAAACTAAAGGCAAGGAAGTGGTAATATTTTCGTCATATGATTCTAGATATATAATTTGCAATACGGAGGAGCTATATCCCGGACCTTAGCCCTACGCATATCCAAACAAACACGAAGTTACCTAGCGCAATAAATAATGTAGGACTAACCACAGTGAATGATTAGGTACATACTTAAGCACATAAACAAGTATAAATTGATAAACATAAACAAGAAATCATCGATAAATTAAAAAACCGAGATAAGCAAACCAAACATTAAGATACGTCATAATCAATACAAGAGTAATAATTTAGCAAAGGTAAACTAACCGAGTTAATAAATGATACCAAAAAGATATAAGATACCGCTCGCGCTCTCTCTCGAGTATAGGGAGATTACAAGTTGTTTAATGGAATTAATCTGTTGCTGACCATCTTCTGCTCTTCTTGCTCCGTCCTAAAAATCGACATTTTGTGGTTTAGTATTGAAAATAATGATTTAGCCACACTTAAAACTCGTTTTTGAGTTTTCTATTTCTATAGCGATCTAGATTATGGTCGTTTACGGCGTATTCAAAGTCTTGGATACGGCGTATTGGGGATTTCTTGGAGTAGGGACCAGGTTTGATATCTTCCAGAATATTTTATTTCTATATAGCTTGAATACGGCGTTTTGCCTTCTTCTGGATATGGCTTATTGATCTTGTATCCTTCGTGGTGTTTGGTGAAGTGCAGGCATGATTACGCCGTTATCACTTACTAGTGATGGATACGGAGAGTATTGGTTGTCAGAACAACTAATCTTCAAAATATCTTTGTTTAAGCTCACAAAATGCATTGTTGTTGGGATTTAAAAGTTTCTTGATGATTGTTTGGATTACTGTGTGCTTCATGTTTTGTGTTATGCTGTCGGCTGGAGTTAGTACTTGCTCAGAGACTTCAGAAAAAATTATGCTAAGTGTTTACTAATGCTAATACAAAGTTCAGTTACTTACTAGTGGAATAATAGTGCTGCTGATGAACTCAAGAGAAAATTATGCTCTTATTAGTTACTACTGCTAGTTACAAATTAAGACTGCTCAGGTAAAGTTAATGCCTTGTTGCTAGTAAAAAATATGGCTTTGAATTACGACTGCTAGTGAATCAAGTTAATGCTGCTAGTTAGTACTTGGTTATATGATATGGATTAGTTGTGTGTGTTAGAAAAGATTATGGATACATTAGGAAGTAAGTGTAGCCGACTGGATCCTTTTGGTGTTATAAAAGGAGGTCCTAGGGCATAGAGTTTCATATATCTTTTGATAATCTTTTATCAATCTTTTGTCTTCTTAGTAGTGTATATTCGTAGCTGTTCAAGGTTCTTTGTAAACCATAATTCTTTGAATGTCTTATCGATACTATAGTATCATTTCATATATTGGAGCTTATTTGTTGAATTATATGTTCATCGAATTACTGTTTCATTGGTAATTCTTCTTAATATTAAAGATTAGATTCCGCATAATCTTTAATGCATTCAAACAAAGTTTCTACTATAGTTGTGTTAGATTTATCTAATATAACTAATCCTTAAACAAGCTTAAGGAATTCGATCTATTGAAGTGGGATCAACAAGTGGTATCAGAGCTTGTTAAGAAGCTTTGAAAGAGAAGAACCTGTTTTTATACACAAGATCTTTTTTTTAAAGATATGGATCAAGATTCTGCACACATGGTGGCTGCATCCAAAGTTCCCATGCTCAAACCTGGTGAGTATGAGATCTGGAGGATAAGGATTGAATAATATATACAAATGATAGACTATGCACTGTGGGGAGTCATAGAGAATGGTGCAACCTTGGCCAAAAAACATCTAACTATGGAGTGAGGTGATTTTGATAGTGTGATAGCCTATTACAACTGCTGAAGACGTAGGCTCAAGTAGAAGAATAGAGTATTAAAGCTAGAAGTACAGTTTATTGATGGGCATTTTTAAGAAACATCAGTTAAAGTTTAACTCATTAAAAGATGCTAATGAAGTTGCTGGGAAGCCTGTTGTTGAAAAAGAGATTTGATGGGAATGTAGCTACAAGAAAGACTCAAATGAATCTCTTAAAGCAACAATATGAAAACTTCACTGCTCCAAGCTCAGAAATGCTTAATCAAACTTTTAATAGGCTTCAAAAGCTTATGAGTCAGTTAGAGCTTTTGGATGAAAAGCTTTCACAAGAAGATGTTAATCAAAAGTTATTAAGAAGTTTGTCACCTGAGTGGAACACACATGCTGTTGTGTGGAGGAATAAAGCTGAATTTGAGACAATTCTAGCTCAAGTTCAAGCACACAGAACATGGCTTTTGTGTCCTCTTCAAATAACAACACTAGCAGCACTAATGAAGTAGTTAATACTGCTCATGGAGTTTCTACTGCTAGCACTCAAGTTAATGTTGCTTACTCTACAAATATTGATAACTTGAGTGATGCTGTTATTTGTGCATTCTTTGCTAGTCAGCCAAATAGTCCTTAACTTGTACATGAGGACTTGCAACAAATCCATCCAGATGATATGGTAGAGATGGATTTGAGATGGCAAATGGCCATGTTGACTATGCGGGCTAGAAGGTTTTTTGAAGAATACATGAAGGAAGCTTATTGTTAATGGCAATGAGACTATTGGTTTTGATAAGTCCAAAGTAGAGTGCTACAACTGCCACGAGAGGGGACATTTTGCTAGAGAGTGCAGAGCTCTAAGAAATCAAGACAACAAGAACAAGGAAATCTCAAGAAGGAGTGTGCCTGTGGAAATATCTACTTCCACAACTTTGGTGTCATGTGATGGTCTTGGTGGATATGACTGGAGTGATCAGGAAGAGGAAGGGCCTAATTATGCACTCATGGCTTTCTCATCTTTAAGTTCCAACTCAGAGGTATCCAATGATTCTATTTGTTCAAAAACTTGTCTGAAAATTGTTGAATCTCTTAAATCTCAAAATGATCAACTATTAAAAGATTTAAAGTAATATGAGTTAATGGTTCTAGGTTATAAGACAGGTTTAGAGTCTGTGGAAGAAAAACATGAAGTTTATAAAGCAAATGAGTCTATTTATTTACAAGATATTAAGGGCTTAAAATTCAAAATTCACATAGGAGAAATGGTTATTAGAGAGCTTAGGAAGAAGCTTGAAATAGTTCAAAAAGAAAAAGGTGGCATTCAACTTAATGTAGATAAATTTGAACATGCATCTAAACGTTTAAACAAGCTCATAGAGTGTCAGATTGTAACACCCCCATTTTAATCGATATTAGCGGAATGGTCATTTGGGGTGCTACGCCATAATATAACAACTCAAGCATAGAAAATGACTCGAAAAGAGACGTTTTTAAATACATTCATTCGAAATAAAAGTTTACATCATATGTCCCAAATTGTTTCATAATTCATACTACATTTTTACAAATCATCTTCGAATGACTTTTATTTAATGGGCCTTCAAAACATTTAGGTTTCCATAAGCGACAACCAAAATCTCCATCGCCGAATTACCTTCAAGGACCTGAGATAAAACATGCTAAAAGTCAACAATAATGTTGAGTGAATCCATAGAGTTTATATATATATAAACAATAAAATTTTCCGAACACAAGTATCATTTCTCAAAATTCATCAGGATATAACGATGTGGATCAGACAAAGTTATAGGGGGATTATTATAAGCCTCGTGACATTGAACGTTACCATATAATAAAATGCCCACTATACACCCTCGCTATGAATGCATATTACTCTCTATACAACGCATCCGTTGGTGTCTGTCATTTTCCCGGACACGAAACAATAGCCGTCGATCAGGTTAGAGGTGGAAACCTCCAAATAGTACTAATTTCATGTCTTAGGTCTACCAGTAACCACGGTAGTTAACAGTTCTTTGGATTGACGCCCGGTCTTTTTATATAGCGAGTTAAGCTAATTATAATAATAATGCTACTAGCCATACATTCGGGGTCATTGTGTCTATTTTAAAAACAGCATGTTATCCCCCTCGAGGGGTTTTATAAACAATTAAAGTATTAAAATGCGAGGCTATGAACTCACTTAGTGATGTAGGAAGGGAATAGCGATATGAATAAGAACTTCAGGAGTAGGCGAGTGGATCAACCAAGACCTATACAATTAGTAACGGGTCTTGGTATCTATTCGATAAAAAATTTAATGATAATTCATAGATTAAATAAGTATATGTATACATGTAGTTTATATGATGATCTTGCTCTTGGAATATAATTATTTCACACTTAAAGTTTCTAGGTTTTTAACTTGTTTTTATTAGCCATTTTACTAGTATTGTCTAAATTAGCTCAAAAAACCCAATAGGCCCATTAAGCAAGCCCATTAAGTTATTAAGTTGATATTATCACTCAAAGATCAGGTCCTAGCCCATTAGTTAGGTCCAAGTGGATTGGGCCTAAAGCAAGTCCATAGAGTCCAATTTGTTACATTGGGCCTAGTGGCTCAATAAGGCCTTATGGCTCATTTAAGCTTATATATGACTCTTGTTATAATTTTTCGGGTTATCGAGGTCGGGATACTTTTATTATCAGTATGTTAGCATTTTAAAACTCCAAGAAGGTCCATTGTACAAACCTCGAGGTTTTGTTATCAAATATCGCATTTAAATAGTATAGTGTGTTCGAGTAGTTAGTAAATTTTGTCTATACTTGTTTATGTTTACCCTGTGTAAATAGTTCACTTAATTTTCGTAAACCGTAATGGAGAATATAATTTGAATTATCTATATGTTTGGCTTTATTTTTAAGTCCACTTTACAGATTCAAACTCATTTTAGTACATCTTTTAGTTATATTTATACATATGGTTACTTTTATACATAAATGTCACATTAGCTTTTTGGACTGAAATTTCACTTTCACCATTTTTGATGCCATTTACAAACCATAAAGAGTTGGTTGACTATCCAATTGATTCAAAATCTACATGATTTTATCTAAGTCCTATAGATTGTTCACTTTTAATCAATCAGTCGTTCATAATTTGACTTTTTCTAACTAGATCTGGTACAGGCAAGGTCAGATTACCTAGTTTCTAGTGTTTGTTCATATCTGTCGACTCAATAATTCAACTTTCTAGAGGTGATCTAAATTGCCAAGTGTCCACAAAAGGATTATCTACAACCTAATGTACTCAAATCCAACCTCAAACCTGTAGAAATTAATAAAACCTACTGTTCATTACAGCCCATAAATTTTATAGTCATTTTACTTGTTTACATGGCTATTTTAGCTTTGATTAACCTAGATTCATACACACAAAGCCCATTTTAATCCTTGATAATCATATATCATGCATATACATATTCACTTGAAAATCAAAAGAGAACATAAACAAAACTCATGAGATTTTACCACAAGAAATATGAAGAAAATGATCAAATGATCAAAACAATAACAAAGTTCAACTTGATCTTCATCCAAAATAATTTTTGATCACCATTTTATTTACCCAATAGACTTTATAATAACCCTTATAATCTAAGCCCCAACTTGTGTATAACCTTCTTGAAAATCCTTTTAATCACCTCCAAAATATAGTAACCATACTAGGAAGTCATCTTAACTAGTGTGCTTAATATTTGATCTTCAAAATTTTTATGGATTGGTGTTTTTGGTGTTATATGTGGCGTCAAGATGGAGGTAGGAGAGAGCAAATGCAGATTTTTGAGTGTAACTATGACTAGTGTGTGTGTGATTTAGGTCAAAGTAAGTTTATATAGGATTTTAGACCAAATGCCAAGTGTATTACTTTAGAGTGACATGATCAAACACCCAAGGGAGACAACCTAGTCCCTTGGTTGATCCGCCCTAATGAGAGGGGTTTTTAGTGGGATGCGTTATAAAAACTTGTCCCACATTTTGTAAATGCAAGTATTATCAAAGTTCGGTATTTAAAGAAGTAAGATTGTAGTCGTTAGAGATATCATAAATAAAGTAAAAATGTACGAGACACGAAAAATAAAAACGATATGTTATAGATAAAAACATATTCTTACGACATTTTGGAAATATAAAAGTCGATGCCCTTTAACGTAGATTCGCCCTAGGGGTCTTTGTAAAATCACGTCTATATTACAAATGTAAGCGACCAGATATTTTTCCTCAGGTTAGTCGTTGAGTTCATATCTTTAAACATAAAACTTGAAAATATATTGTAATACTTGATGGAGACCTGAGAGTTAATAATGAATGGATCTTTGCAAGCCTATAAAGGATGATAGCCAAGAGCTTATTAAATACAAATGACTATGTAGAAACAATGACTTGAATACAGTGTGTTAATGCGGAATCTTAACACAAGTACTAAGAAGAACAATGAACAACTGAATAACAACTTTATTAAAGTGTTCTTGAGAATCACAGATTGCTAACTATGATGTATGATTCGCTAAACTTCTTTGTTCATATATTTTCAACACCCGTGTCTAACTATGCCAAAAGGTGATCCTTTTATATACCAAGGATAACCCAAAAAGGCTTACAAATCTTTTTCTAAAATATCTTATAAATATCTTTTAAATATCTCAGTCAACGGTACGTTAACTAGTGTCTTTCTCACTGTAACGGTAGTCTTATCTACCTTAACAGTTTACTAACTACTTTGTACTGTCTGATATGGTACTAAGTATAAATGTCGTACTAAACCCACCCTATTTGGACTGTCGCAGGTACTAAGTTAAGAAAACATCTAATCCTAACAATCCTCCCTTAAAACATGAATGTTAAACTTATTTTAACTTCATGTTTCTTCAATTCTTTTGAGCTGCTTTTGGAATGCACAGAGGATGTTATCCAAACATTGCTTCATCTATTTCTAACTTGTACACTCTTAGCCTTCTTTGCAGCAACTGTCTTTTCAGCTTTTCAGCAACATCTTTTCAGCTGAACTCGAGCAACAATCTGGTATCCCTACAATCCAACTAAGTTAGGCACTTTGTAGTTTCTGGCACTACGTACCTAGCCATTAAACGGATTGTTGTTCCTCTTACCAGTAGCCGTGTGTTGCTTTGGGATAGACTCCTAACTCTTTATTCCTTAAGAATTATCGTGAGTTAATTTACCGATACAGTTGTTGGTAAACTTGTCAACCATTAAGGATTTGATTGTTGTCTTTACAATACCTGTTTGAGTTTGGACTAGCAATGCTTCATTGTCGATAACATGGTGCATTGATAATAACCATATAGTTTTTAGCAAAATATCAGCTATCAACAGATTTGAGTTGTCTTTACCAAGTACTGTTTGGATTCTCGGATAGCCAACTCTTCACAAAGAAGCAAGGTGAGGGTGATTACCCTACAATTTTGGTAAATTGATAAACCATAAACGGATTTGATAATGGTCTTTACCTCAAGCCGGTTTTTGCTTGTGGACTAGCAATTCTTATGCCTGTTAAGCATGGTTGAATTGATATCCATTTTTTGTGTGGTGGTTAGCCAAACACTCAATACCTTTCACTTCTATCGTCTTATTTCATTAGATTCTAAGGCAGCGCAGTACCTTCATGATTATATGTCGTATCAATTCCAATGCCATAGCATAGTACTTTCTTCTTCAGACTCTAATTTTAGCTTTAGCATTTGCACCAGTATTTCCGTCTTTAAAGGATACTTCTCTCTTATTAGCATTGTTGATTAGACTGAATACTTCATCTGTCATTCAGAAGTGTGTACCCTGAAGGTACTGTGCAACTTCCAACTGATTTATATTCCATGCATGCTCGTGAGTTCAAAACTCATCTTGTTCATCTGATTGGGACAGAACTGTCAAATCTCCCCAAAAACTTTTATCAAAACCTTCAGGAATCTTGTCTTGATATATGTCCATCACAAGTTTATATACAGCATCTAAGTCTTCTCTGTCAAACACTGAAAGCATTGTCATCAATGTACTGAAGGATCTCTTTTGACCATTACTTCTAGTTACCACATTCAAATTTATTTCTTCTGGATCTTTTAGATTCATCAAGCTGCTGGTTTTAGTGCCACAAATTCTTGAGGTCTTCAACAGTCTCAATGATTGGATACTTTTTGTCAAGATTTACATAGTCTACTTTTGTCTCATCTGGGAGTATTGTCAAACACTGAATCTCAACTCATCATTTTCTTTCTCAATGTCAGATGGGTCATTCTTGAGGAAGTTTTCTTCGTTTGAATCTTCTTTTCCTTGACTTCAACTTTTCCTTTTGTACCCTGCTGTCTCTAGTCTTGTGTTCTCTTCTTCTTTATCTCTAGCTTTGACTCTTCTATTAGATTCCTAGCTTGTTTTCTCTTCTTTTTTGAGCGAATCTTTCTCGATTCATCTCTTTTGTTGATCAGTCTATCATCTTCAACAGACCCAATAGCAATGAAATCTTCATCTGACCTTTTTATCTTTTCATACATTGCTTGTATGTCTTCAAACTTCTTACTCTTCAACTCAGAATGTTTGAAGTTCCCCACATGCTTTAAGTAGGTCATCATCTGATTTCTTAATTGATTCTTGGTTGGAGGTCTGTTTCTTATTGCCTCTGATCTTTGTCTAGCAAGGAATTTTCTCTGAGCAGCAATTGTATCATGAAGGAACTTTGCTCTTTCTTCTATTGTGAACTGCTCTCTTTCTTGCTCTTGAAGCTTCTCAGCAAGAATTCTGTCTGCCTCAATTCTTGCCTTTATATCATCAAAGTTTTTAATGAGAGCTTCATTTGTTGCTTTTTCTTCAGCAATCTTGTTTCTTTCTTCTTCTGCTTCCCAATCTTCTTGAATTTTCCTAGCCAATTCTTCATCACTCTCAAGCTGTTTGAATTTCTTCACAGCTTGAGGAATATCATCATCTTCACTTTTAGATTCTTCCTCCTCTTTAATCTTCTTCTTCCCTTTGTCTTTAGGATCAATCTTTGGAAGAGGTTTTAATGTTAGAAGTAATCTTTGAGAAGTAGGCCTAGGTCTATCAATTTCTTCAACATCCTTCAACTCTACACCTTTCTCTTTTTCTTTTGAAGCAGCTTTGGCTTTACTCATGTTGATGAGAAGTGTAGCAATTGTTTCATCATCACCAAATGTCATAGAAGTGGGTGTTTGAGTGGATGTTTGAGAGGCTTTAGAAGCAATTTCTTCCTTAGTTTGATCTTCAGTACCTTCCATTTGTTCATCAGTACTAACTTTGTCTTCAGTACCTTCTCTTTGCTCTTCAGTACCTTCAAAGATCTCTTCAGTACTCTCATTGTGTTCTTCAGTACCTTCAACTTGTTCATCAGTACTAACTACATCTTCAGTACTAAGTCTTTCTTCATCAAACTCCTTCTCTATATCTACCATATCTCTTGTCCTCCCTTTACTTTGAGCATTTTTTGTTTCCATGTGATCAATTTTATCTTCATGCATTACATCAAACAGAGGATCTTTGTGAACTTCTGATTTTCCTTTTGCTTTCTTCCTCCCTTGTTTGGATACAGACTTTGTGTGCACCCTTTGTTTCTTGGAGAAGCTCTTCTTTGGGAATCTTTGTTGCAATGAGATAATCTTCAGATATTCTTTATGATGTTTGATGACAGGTTTAGCTTGCTTCCTGAGCTTTGTGATCTTAGCCTTCAAGAGTTTAATTTCCTTGGCTTGATCTGAAACATGTTGACATAAAGAGATACAAAGATCATAGACATTTTGGAGAGTCATGTCATCCTCATTCCCTGAAAGGGATCCATCATTGGATGAATGATCTCCAAGATTATCACCAGCAGGTTCTGGGATTGAATCAGGAACAATAAGAGTAGGTGAAGGTGTTGGTGTAGGTCTTGGGGAAGGATCAGGTTGTTGCTCAAAAGGTACCTCACTTGTTTGAGCAGAAGATGAGTCAGGCAGTGACTCATTTGGGATTTCACCAGTAGGAGCAGGAGAGGGTGATGGTTGTTCAACAGATAGTCTTTCTGAGGAAGCACCCTCATCCTGTGCTGGTTGGACCAACATAGT
>BQNB010042162.1:15143-43013 GCA_026074375.1 Tanacetum coccineum | reverse complement strand
GCCATGGTACGTTGATCATCCATTGGAGGTGGGGGAGGAGGTGGATTTTCAAATGGTTCTTCAAGATTAAACTGTTCAACAATAGGAGGTGGAGCCTGGTGTTGTTGATTACGAGTTTGGGAACGAGTGTGCATACACTAAGAAAGAAATTTTACACTAATTTTTTTTGGTTTTTGGTTTATCAAAGGTAAATTCACAATTTATTTTAATAACGGACAACGATAAAGACAACTTAAACCTAATAATCGACAAGCTTCTCGGTAACTCTTCGAAAAGAAAAACGCACAAAGGAGCGGAGGAATAGGAAAGCGCGAAGCTATTAAAAACCTTTTTCCTTTAGGGTCGTAGTTCCTAGGAACAACCCGCCTTATACCCCTCTTAGAGTTTGTTTATCTTTTTCAAAGGTGAACCGTACCTCGCTAGTGACACAAAAGGCAAGTTTTTAAATCTTTTGTTCGAATTGGGAACCACAAAGTTCACCGGAAGTTATTATGATAATACCTCAATTGAGAATATTATATTTTGGTATTTTACCAATTTGTGAATTTTATTGATATTTAAAGACAATGTTTTTATATTTTTGATTTTCTCTTTTTTTTTAAATGATAATTATACTAAAAAGAAAATGAAAATATTTTTGTACTTTTTTTTTTGGATAATATTCACAGCTTCAAACACAAATGCCAAACGTAGAGATAGTCGGAATCACAGCCTCCCCGGCAGCGGCGCCAAAAATTGATTAATAATTTTTCAAACTATATATAATAAAATATATAATAAAATATATAATAATATATATAATCTAAAAAAACACAATAATCAATAAAACCGAGAAGCAGTATAGAATTTTCTCGGGTCGTTAATCCCCAATGAGGCTGTGCTGGAAAATCGATACAGTCGGAAGATTTGAGTTGGAAGGAGAGAAATGATTTGAGAGTGCAGGAAGTTAAATTAAGCAATAACAAATAAAAACGTTTAAGAAAATCCTAAAAATTATGAAATTAAGCTAGAAAACGAGAGCACGAATCCCGAACTAAGGGGGAAAAACCTAAAATCTTTAAAATTAACCTTACGAAGAAATTTTCACTTCTAAACTACTCTAGGAGACAAATAACACTTCAAAAAAACTCTCTAGGGGGGACAAATAACGAAGATTGAAAAAGACTAGACTAAAACGGAGGGTCGTTTTGACCCAAAAACGAGGTCAAGACAAAATCTGCACCCGAACCCGTTCTTTTAAAAAGCAAAAACAGTTATAACAATGACCTCCTAACGAAAATTTTTGTTTTTTTCCTAGACAAACTCTTATGATAAAATAAATTTTCTAAAAAAGAAAAAATTATTTTTTTGATCAATTTTTGTATTTTTATGTATTTTTAAATCTTTTAACTAATTAAATTGTAAAAAAATAATAAACGATTTTTAAAATTCTGAAATTTTTCCTAAAATACTAGGACACTATGTTCTACCTACGACAATAAAAGTAAAAATTGGCTTATAAATAAGCCCTTAAAATAGCTGTAAACTGATTTTGGTTGTATAGCCAAAAATACGTACTATAAATACCTAGGCCAATTGGGACATATAACGAAAAAGTCCCAAGGCGATCGCTGCAGGTATGTGTGTGTACAAAAAGAGAGGTGTACGAGGGTAGAGACCCGGGTTCGAGTCTTGCTCACCCGGGTCACCCCTTGTCTCCTTTCTTTTTTTTTTGGAAAAACTTTGTAAAACAAAGTTGTTAAGCTTATTGAGCTTAACAACTTTTAAAACTACGACTTTTTCTAAAAGCTTATAAATAAGCTTAAAAACAGCTTTTAAATACGACAGCAGCTTAAAATGAGCTTAAGGCTAAAAATTGGCTAAGACTTTTGGACATTTGTGAACTAATAAGCTAAAACTTAGGCTAAATAAGCTAAGAGGGGGCCTATACTAACCTAAATAAGCACTAAAGTGCTAAATGGGGAAACTAAATAAGCTGAAAGAGAGCTTATATTAGACAAAAGCTAAACTAAGCTTAAAAACAAAAAGGCTTAACTGTTCACTCTCTAACTAAGCACTAAAAGGCTAAAAGCTAAACTAAATAAGCTGAAAATGCTTATGATGACAGAAGCTAAATGATGCTTAAAGGGCAAAAGAGCTTAACTGTCAACACTAAGGAAGCTATGGAAAAGGCAAATAAGCAAAACACAACTAACTACACCATCCTAATAAGCAAAGAGCACAAATGAGCAATTGAGATAAGCTCAATAAGCCAAGAAGGTAAATAAGCAATCCCTACACTAAAGCTAGGCAAAACAGTTAAGGGGCAACTTTTAGCTTAAAAATAAGCTATCTAAAGAGCTATTTAAGGACTGAATTTGAGAGAGCTTATCAAAGAGCTTATGGGCTCTCAAAATAAGCCAAAAGCTTAGACTTGAGTTCACTAGGAAGCTAGAAAAGAGTGCTTAAAGGTCACCCCTTAGCACCAGGGGAGAATAAGCTTAAAACAAGGGCCTAATTTGACAGCTTATTTTAAGCTGTCAAATAAGCTCAAATGGAAAAGAAAAGTTGAAACAGATTAATAACACTAGGAAATAGATTTGTGCACAAATTTTAAGAAACTAAAACACTCATAATCCTGCTTTAAAACTGACACTTAAAAACTTGGTGGTTTTGACTCAAAGAGTCAAGTGACACAAAAAGGCTTTGTCAGCTTGTTTAACACACATGAACACTCTTTTTTTAAAACCACAACTCAAAATTACAAGAGCTTATGAAATAAGCTCTTGTAGCTTTTTTTTTTAAAAACCACAGTTTCAATTGTTCACTTAGAAAACTTGAATAACAGACTTTTGACTAAAAAGCTTTAGCAAAACAAGCTTAAATATCCTCAAATACTTAAGCTAAAAATCACTTGTGACCCCAACCCATACCAAAACCATTTTTGACCCGTTTTCATTGTTAACCCAAACACCCCTTTAATTTTGCAAAGTGATTTTAAAACCTATAAAAACTGAAGTAAACTAAAAAATTTAAAAGGCTACTACTACTTAAACAATTTTAAACAATAAAAAGGTAAAAAGCATATCAAATAAGCACTTAAAAAGACAATAAGCTAGTGACAGTTTTAAGCTATCTTTGACAGTTTTGGATCAAATTGCATGAGAATGAAATGAAAAGCATTAAAAGGCATATTTAGACATTAATAAACACTCATAAGCACACAAAAACAGTAATAAGCTAAAAAAATAAGCTAATAAGCTATTGCTACAGTAACTTTTAAGCAAAATTTAAAAGGAATTGTACCTTTAACCCTTGCTCAAAACAGGGTTTTTGAGACCTAATTAAGCTCTAAAACCTACCCACAGCTTATAAATAAGCTTAAACTAAGCAATCCCAATAAGCCTCTTCCAATTTTGCTTATTCATCCATACTTGATCAATCATACAGTAACTTTGTCCCTTTCTTTTTTTGAATTTTCCTTAAAAGTTTTCTAAAAACAGGTTATAAAAATGGCTTATATTTGAGAGCTTAAAAGGTTTTAAAGAGAAGATTGTAACTTAGAACACAATTGCAAGACTAAAACTGAATTTTCATTAAAAATTGAAGTACAAGTACATAAAAGACTTTAAACTGAAAACTAAAACTTTAAACACTAAAAACTACTTAAAATTACACACCCAGCCTCAAGGGCTTTACAACGCTTTAAATAGGAAAATACGACTAGGGTTTTTGCTTGGAATTCTTGTCATCTTGCAAGTGTGCTTCTTTGTAGACATACATTTGAAGTGTGTTTTTTGTGAGTGTGCAAACAGGATTGATCTTGGCCCTTCATTTCCCTTGGTGCCCAAGTCGACATTTTTCAACCCTTTGATGATTTTTGGTGGGGGTTTGGATTGCCAACATGGCAATCCCATGTGAGTGTGTGGGGTTAAGTTATGGTGACATTTTTGGAGTATTGTGGGAGGTCAAACGAGGAGAAAAGGACAGGTTGTTGGGCTATGGGTTTAGGCGGGAAACCAACGAAGGAGATATACAGTAATTCAAAGTTTGGGGTGAAGGTTTGTGGTTTTGGCAATTTTAGCCCCTCATGGATATAAGGGTGTTTGCACATATGGTCTTTGTGTTTTAACAGGTTTGGGGATTTGGCAATATAACCCCCCAAGGGTTATATTGCCCATTGCACCACACGTCCTTGTAGGTATAGTTTAGGGACCTTGGCAGTTTAGCCCCTTGTAGTTTAACTTTCCCACATTGGCAGTTTGGGCCCTTGTCTTTATTTCCTTCTTTTCTTCTTTTAAAATAAGTTTAGGGTTTTGACAAATTTTAGGCCTCAAACTTATTTTTCTTGACTTTTGGCTTCGGGGTTGACTTGGGTTGACTTTTCTACATTTGGGCCTGGACTTTGACTTTGTCTTTTTCCTGCTTTTCCATTCCGAGTCCGGTTTTGTCGATTTGGCTTCGTTTTTCGTCCTTTTCTTAAATATCCGTTCCTGCACAATACAATTAGCAAAACAAGCATATATTTGGCATTTTAAGTCCGTTTTTGGTTATTTTAGCTCGTTTTTAAAGGTAAAAGGTATGTGTAATTAAACACATACCAGTAGGATCTTGTCTTACTAGATGTAAAGGACAGCCGAATTTAATGTGATTAGTAGTGGAGAAAGGTTTTAGGGAGGTCATTTATTTGGATCAAACCATTTAAAGAACAAAAACCAATGCTATTATGGGAATTAAGTTACTATCCAATCTAATTGATCTAAAGTTGGTTACAAAATTTTAATTACATGCATATAACCCTTGTACTCAGTTAGTTCTTCGATTTTATGCTAGTTGTGATTGATTAACTAACATACATGATGCATATTCAAGCTTAAACATATTGAACTGATTAATTGTATAGTAAGCTTAATATTGTTTTGATTATTGGTAACTTTGTACACATACCCTCAAACTTTATGCAACATGTATTTGGTCTACTTGTATACTTCGGTAAAGTTTACTAAATAGGCATTCATATTGATTATAACAGTGAAAGTTTAAACTGGATTGGTTCCACATAAGCGTATAATATGTTTTCTCCTAAACACTTTATACTCTGTTATTTAATTTTCTATAACCTTAAGTAAACATATAAACATATATTTGTGTAAATGTTTAAAAGGTTTGTGACTTACCTGTAAACAATGCCTAATCCGAACATACCAATCGCGATAGTCATAGTCATATGTGTTCCCGGTATCATAAAATGTCACCTCTCCAGACATAATATGAAACTGGGCAAGACACCAATGTTCACCCGTTTCATTAATTAGAATAAATACCTACATAATGTTTTAGTTTATCAGCTGCTTCTAAAGGAAAGTGTTTATGTTTAATCGTGCTTTATTATATGTTTTAGTTGGTTTATGAAAATGATTTTAAAACACAAAGATACTTTATTTAGGGTAGATGTTAACCTGATCAACCTCTCTCCAAAGAATGGTATACCTCTCCCTATTAGCATAAAATAAGGGCATGCCTTTTTGCAATAGGAGCTGAACAGAGTAGCAACTACCCATAGCCCAATTAGAATTCTTGGGTTTGACATGCCACATATAGTCCACCCACAAGTCTATGTGTTGTTCATTTAAAGATACAAATGAATGGCTAAATAAAGCGAAAACAACAACTTTATGATTACAAATTGTATTTATAGTTGTTCAATATATACTTACCTCTTCAGTTAGCCAACCTTTCCTTACAGGGTCTAAGCAAACCAACTTAAGCCAGAAATTCCTATCTACAATATAATCATCGTTCCATGGAAATTTACCTTTAATCTGCCCTGATTTCCCGAGAAAACGTTCAATATCATAACTCAACCAAACTGTGTCCATAGACTGTAATACTCGCGAAGTATCCTACAAATACATATTAAGTTTGTTAGTTAAATCACATTGTAACATCTAATATTGATTTGTATATTAGTAGCAAACGTTTGATACCTCAACCCATGGTTTAACAGTTTTTAGAAATTTAGCGGTGCATGGATCATAAACTTGTTGACAGTATTTTTTTATCTTAACCTAACTAACTTTGGGTTGTATCTATTCTGAAGATGAACAAAGCTGAATCCTCTTCGCATGTGCTAACTTAGACAATAAATTTTACAATGATTTGAATTCATAAACTCCTTTCGTTTATTTTTCTTTTGTTGCTCTAACTGCAACATATTCTCTTCTTCCAACCTCAACCTTTTTGCCTCATCCAGCCTAATCTATTCTCCTCGACAATTAATTTTTGATGTTCACAACGCATTTTTTCTTCACCTTCCAAACAGAATCTCAATTCCTCTTCTCGAAGATAATCTTATAATGCAAAAATATAATATATCAAGGTAAGTGATCCTAAACAATAACTTGATATTGACATTTAACAACATTACCTGAGCAATATCTTCATCGGGATCAGCTGGCTCGATCAAATCAGCAAACATGCTATTGAGTGAATCGCATAAGTCAAATGTCATACTTGATAATTCATTAGTAAACTTCAGCTTAGCCTGTCTGTCACTTCTTTCAGGTGCAAGGACCTGAAAATTGATATTTATACTTAAATAAAAAAATACAAATAAATGCAAAAGTATTATATTATATATACTCGGAATAAAACATAACCTGAATAATAGTTTCCAATTTGAAAAGACAAAAATTTAACTCCATAATCACAAGATCGTTAAGCTATTTTTTCCTGACAATATTATTAGTTGTTCCTCCAATCGATGAAACCATGAAACCTGTTTTCCCACGTTTACGTGCTTTCTCCAACTTTGAAAGATATGTTTCAAAAAGACCATGATGTTCTTTGATAGGAGGAGCCCTGGGAACGAATTCTTGAAAATATAAGTTATTATCTATCCACCAAGAAGATTGGTACTCAACTATAGTAGGTCAGAAATCTGACGTTGACCTTGATTCCTAAAGATATTATAGAAATAATTTGTGAGTTGTAATAAACAAATATGTAATAAACTACTAATAATAAAATTTTGGGAGTTTACCATTAACCTTTGAAAAAAGGTAAGGATAATATGATCTTGTAAATAACGACTTCTTCGACCAACCGAGTGCTCCTGGTATTACTTTTGGGTCTTTAATCCACCAACTTTCAGATCTTTCAAATTTCTCTATAATCCAAATCTAAATATAATATCAAATGTAAGTCAACATAAATTAAATTGAATCAATTTAAAATAAATTTCTAACCTGGAAAGCAAACACAAAGCCAGACAACGTATATGTGGGAACATAGTTGCGATCTTTAAACAACCCGTAATAGTGCTCGTCACCATGCCTTTCTTTTAAATTCTTAATTTCATCGTACAAATGACACCACAAATGCTCACCCCAAGGAAATGAATTCCAGGCTTCAATATTTTCAACCAAACTGAACAAGGTATCATCCACATTGAATGTCAACAAACGTCCCATAAATATTACCTCCAGAGCTAACAAAAGGCAAAGACGTATTGCATCATCATCAGATACCTTGCCAAAAATCTCCTCGTCCTCAATAACACCAATAATATCTAAGTTTGTAATACTAAAACCTATCTTATTGGGGAATACCCTATTCCGAAACTTTAGCTCACCAGAACTATGTAAGTCAAAACTTACAGTTCCAAAACGAAAACCGGTGATAAGAGAAAACTCTCGACGACCAAAATGTAGATTATGACCTTCCATATAATAAATCAAGGGCATATCATGATGCTGATCATCAACTTTATGCTGTCTTCGTAGCATATAATCTATTAGTAGTGGTTCATGGTCAAACAACATTAAATCCAACCAAGGTCCAAAACATGTACTCCGAAACAAAATACGACGCTTCACATCTAACTTTTGCTTAATAAACCAGAAATAATTCAATTTACTCCTAATGATGACTTTACATACATAATCCTGGAACAATATAAACAACAATCAGGTTCAATAACAGAGGTTCTGAACATAGTCAACCAAAATACTCATAATTTAAGTGTATAACTAAAAAAACAAGAGTGAACAGACTACACTTACACTGGTGTCCAAATACAATGAAACTCATAAACTTATAAAATCAAAAATTACAAAATTTAACAAACACATATCTTATAAATTAGTAAAACAATAAGCATCAGTTTATGTTCTTGGATTCAAGTCACTAACACCATGGTATTGACTAAATTATTCGTTTGAACATCAAATCCACTCATTAACCATTCATCAAACAAACCATTATAACTTGGGTTGAAAATACAACTTAAATTACTAACAATAAGAAACTAGTGAAAACACAAACAAGATTTTGTAAACTATAAATATAATCAATATAATTGAAACTTACCGGCAAGCACCACATCTGCTCCAACAAATGACTGATATGTGTTTGATTAGTTTCAGATAATGTGATTACAAGGAAATGCAAATGTCGTTTTGAAGAAAATAGGGATTTTAATCAAAACGGGGGGAAACAGGGGGCGGGTAGATGGAGAGGTTTCTGTGTAGGAGAGAAGGTGGGAAATGAAGTGGGGGAGTATATTGTAGGTATTAGTATAATTTTTTGGTATAGGTAATATTTTGATTTGTATAAATGTACAAAAATATATAGGTAATAGTTGCCCTAGTTTGGTTTCCCTTAAGTACATGTCGCCCTATGACGGATGTACTTTTTGTTAGTCCTTTTACAAATGTAAAATGACCAAAAAACCAGTCGCCCTTTGCCTAAAATATTTATACATTACAAATACGGACACATGGCGTGTTGTGGTGATGTTGCCCCATTGTACAGTCTCCCTGGACTCTTTTGGCTTAAAAATGTTTTTTAAGGGAGAAGGTGACTAGCACCCTTAAACTCAGAACTTTTAGGGAATTTTCCCAATATATTAACTAAAGCTGAAATTACAACTAATAAGTTGGTCTATCACTTTTATTCGAGTCTAGATATAATAATCTTGATAACGGGTCAAAATGGGTAATTTTCATTAAAATTTCATATTAGTCAGAATGGGTTAAAATGGAGTTAAATCTTAAGGCGTAACACTTAGTGGATAAAAGTAAGTAAGTTTGGCGCGCACGTGAATTCTACAATATAAGATTACATGTATGACGGAATATATTTATTTTATACTATGCAAAATATGCATTATCTTATAATTATATTTTCTTATACGCGGACCACTATTATTGTAGGTCGCAGTTGAGATCATTGTTGTCATTCTTCTTCCTTTATTGACTTTCTCAGTCGATACTTCTATTTTCAGTGAGTTTCTCACATTCCCCTTTTTACATGTTTTAATTATTTTAGGGAGGAAAGCATGATGTGTCGTTTGTTAAGCAATTACTTTTAAGTAGTTAATCTTTTGAGCATATTTGAACTTGAACTTGTTTTGAACGTATAGATCTTGATTTGAACTTGTTGAACTTTGGAAACGTGTTGAACTTTAGAAACGTGTTGAAATTTGAACTTTGAACTTGATATGTATGTTGTTTGATGCTTGGAACCCGCCACTACTTTTAACTCATTATCCTCCTCATCGGGATTAAGACGTTAGTACTAATGGATAGCGCTATTAGGAGATTAGCCTCTCCTTACTCCCTGCACAAGGGTGCATAGCACTAAGTGTTTGTGCTACACTATACAACTAGAACTTGATTGGATGTTTGGAACGGTTAGGATAAATACGTTTAAGTAGTGCCTCACATAAACACTATAGCATACATATACATTGATTTATATTGCGTTACTTTAGGTAATGAGAACTATCTTTGGAAATTTGAATCAGTTTGGATTCACGGCTTATTTTGGCAACTTGATATTGAATTGGGAACTATGTTTGGACATCTACTCATTTTTTTAAAAACTATATTTTGTGTGCAAATTTTTTGAGCTCACCAACTATTTTGATAGTTGACCGTTTTTATCATGCTTTTCAGGTAACATTCGTAAATTAGAATCTTAGTGCATTGCAATTGGACATGTTCAAGATGTCTACTTTCTTTCAAGTTATTGTTATTTGTACTTTTTAAACTTGTACTTGGAAATGTTGTAATTCAAATAATTTTCTTTTATCTTAATTCATGTATTGTGTTTTATCTATCATCTTGTGTGATGTTTATTAATATGTTACACCTCGCGTTTTCGCCATGGTGGGGTGTGACAGATTGGTAATCAGAGCCTAAGGTTATAGAGAAAGCCAGTTTTTCAAAATAAAAATCCGAACTATAACCAAAATGATTTTCTTTTCTAAAAACACCAAACATGAAACGATTCGACTAGTCCGAGTGGTTGCATCATTAGACCTAAATTAGACATAACTTGATCAACTATGTCTAATTCAGGGAGTATCATGCAACACTGGGTATAGTCATTATTTTAAACAAGTTTAAGATCGACTTTCCACTTTAGTCGCTGAAAAAGCATACTAGGAATTATGTGCATCGTACATCATTTACTTTTAGATGTCCATTATTTAATTTTAGTACATCTTGCTTATTTTGATTGATCCATTTATGTTCTGAGTTTGCTTTCACATCGGTTACTATCACTATAATTGTCACACTTTCTTTAAGCGCATTATTATTGTGGGCACCATTATAGTCACAATATGTCCCATTGATCGTCTTCGCACGTTGATGATTCCGCGAGTGAGTCGCAACGCACACTTAACTAATTTTCGTATCCTTACCCTGCATAACACCTTGAGAAGGACTCGCTGATAGATTTCGAGTAAGAACTCAAGGCGAGCAACAAGTGAACTATATATGCACGACATGTAGAGACGTTCGTTCTTTTGCTATTAGAAATTTCGTCTACCTATATTTCGATCACGCCTCTGTTTTATTTTGCCATGCTATTAAGCCAACCGTTTTGGCTTCTAATGTAAGCATTCTTTGCTTAATCGTAAACTCCGTGTTCAGTGATTCAAGATTTTGTCTCTAAGCGACCCCAAAGTTGAGTCACTTTTTCAAAAACATTGGGCCTTTTACCAACTTCTACCTTGATTTCATGACAGTTCTTGTTTGATGAGTTGTGAAATTATGCTTTAAGTTGCTACATAGCTTAATACCTTTAAAGAATTCACTCGAGGATGGGTGAGGCTTGGATGTTTGGATGTGGATACTCAAACGACGTAGATGCAACGCGACTATAGAGAGATTAGGGTCGAAAGCATAAATGCGCGGTGTTTTGTCCATACCCTACCGTGCGTATTGCAAACGACTATTTCTCATCCACTATGTGGATTGACATCGTTTTTATTGTGGAAATCTGTTACTTAAACGTTTCGTTCTTGAAGACGTTCGATGAGATGGATTACGTCATTAGTTGCCTTAGGAGCAATTCGCTTTAGAGTGTTACCACTCTAGTTGTTTGGTTGTATGACCATCGCATAGAAGATCCCTTTTGAGATAAAAGGATTGATACGAGAACAAGAACCTTATACTTGATACTGGTTAATTGTGTAACCATGATAACAAGTTTCGTCCTGGCGTTGTGTTTCGGAGATGGTACTTATTTGGACGAGTCGAAGTCTTTTCGTAACAAAACATGTACAAGTGAGGTACTTTTTGAACATTTTTTTAAACGGGATGCGCTTGTATTTTTTAATGGTTACATCGCTTTAGCATCAAAACTTATGTAATATAAGATACAACTAAACACCAAATTTTATCGAATATATTTATTCAACCCGCGTTCGGAAAAAAAAATTATTATCAAAATATAAATTCTTTTGTATCGGTATCATTGTGTTTGGTTACTATGACTTCAAATTTTTGGAAAAATCCTTATTACGACTTTAATAAAAAAAAAAAAATTAAAAATAAAATTAAAATGAAATAAATGATAAAAGCTCTCTTTATTTTCTCAGTTAATTGAAAGATAACTCAAATAAGATTCTATTTATCAGGATTATGTTGAAAACGAACCTCTTGTTGTAAGTTCTTAAAATACAAACCTTGTTGCAGACGTATCTCTTTGGATGACGGACTATTATGAGAAGATTGTGTGAAACATATATATATGGAAGTCTTTATCCTTACTCACCTATATAAACATTTGTGGCATTTCTTCTTTGCACAATAGTTATTTTAATAAATTTGCATCATATATGAGTATACTACCCGAATTATACTTTGGTCAAAGTAATTACTCAAATAAATGTTGTGAACAAAATTTGTTTAAAACCATACCACCTAGAAGAAACACGCGCAACTCAGGAACGAATCGTAGAAACCAATCAAGGTACATCGGTACCAAACGAACCTAGAGCGGATACGAGCTTTGTTCACTGGAAATTTGAGTCGTTAATCGATTTGACTTATGAGAAGTTAAAAGAGGTATACTCTATTAAAATGCTAATGACCTAAGTTGAATCGAGAGAGATAAGGACAAACTAAGTATGCAACACGCAAGGTTACAGTTACAGGACATCCAAGTCTTGTGGTGCTAAGAAATTCTTTGGAACTCAAAGAGAAGTTGGCCTACTATCATGGCTAGAAGAAATGGAGTATGTGCTCTACATTAGCAAGTGTCCCGCACAAAGCCAAGTCGAATTCGCATCTTGTATGTTGCAAAGTCGCACCTTAACTTGGTGGAACATACTAGTTTAGACAAGAGGTCAGGCAATTGATATAGCCCAACCTTGGGAGGACCTAAAGAAGTTATTAAAGGAGGAATATTATCCAGATAATGCAATCAAGAAATTTAAGGAACAGTTCTAGAATCATGTTATGATTACAGCTGATGTTGATAAGTACATAACCCGATTTCATAAGTTAGCTAGACTAGTGCCGCACACGGTAACTCTAGAAAGCAAGTGTATTGATCGCTACATTTGGGGTCTAGCTCCTGCAATTAGAAGAACAATGGAAACCAGCCCATGTTAGAAGTTTTTCCATTGCTGCTAAGGAAGCCCAGCAAGATCTAAACGTCATGACGAGTACCTTTTCTTTAATCGATCATTTTCTACCGTAATATTCGATTCCGATGCCTATTTTAGTTTTATTTCGACCGACTTCTTTCCCTTGATTAACTCGAAACCTAGTGCTATCAACCCCGATTACGAAATTTAAATTGCTAACGGTCTAAAGTTAGAAACCAACAAGATTGTCTTCGGATGTGGACTAGAACTAGAATGTCATATGTTCATCATCGACTCGATTTCTTTTGGACATGGTAGTTTCGTCGTGAACATAGGAATGGATTGGTTGTCAAGGCCTAGAGCTAAGATAGTTTGATATGAGAAAATAGTCCAAATTCTGTTATCCAACGGAGAGATTTTGGAAGTTTATGGAGAACATCCGGAAGGAAAACTGAAATAGTTGAAGACTGTGAAAGCAAGTGAGCTAAAACTCGAAGACATCCCTAATGTACGTAACTTTCCTTGCATGTTTCCAGAAGATCTACCAGGTTTACCCTCGTTTTGTGAAGTTGAATTTCGCATAGATCTTGTCCTTGAGGCCATGCCTATTGCAAAATCACCTTACCATTTGGCACCTACAGAAATGCAAGAACCGTCAAACCAACTCAATGAGCTCCAAGATAAAGGTTTCATAAGACATAATTCTTCACCTTGGGGAGCTCCTGTATTGTTTGTTAAGAAGAAGGATGGTGCGTTTCGTATGTGTATAGACTATCGAGAGCTAAACAAGATAACTATCAAGAACCGCTACCCTCTTCTTAGGATTGATGACCTGTTCGATCAACTGCAAGGGTCACGGTATTTTTTGAAAATAAAACTTTGATCTGGCTATTATCAGTTGAGAGTACGCAAAGAAGATATTCCCAAAACTGCATTCAGGACGAGGTACGAACATTTTGAGTTCACAGTCATGCCCTTCGATCTAACTAATGCTCCCGCGGTGTTCATGGACCTTATGAACCGCGTATGTAGGCCGTATCTTGACAAGTTTGTCATTTTCTTTATTAACTACATCTTAATTTATTCAAAGTCTAAAGAGGAGCACGAGGTTCACCTAAAATTGATATTGGAGTTGCTTGAAAATGAGAAATTGTTCAGGAAATTCTTGAAATGTGAATTTTAGCTACAAGAGGTTCATTTTCTCGGACATGTAGTGAACAGTGAAGGAATACAGTGGATCCCAACAAAATTGAAGCAGTAAAGAACTAGAAGCCCCAAAGACCCCAACCGAGATCCATTCATTCTTAAGATTAGCGGGATATTATAGGCGATTTATCGCAAATTTCTCAAACATTACATAGCCTCTCCCCCTATTGATTCAAAAGGATAAGAAATTTGAGTGGGGTGATGAGCAGGAGAATGCCTTTCAGACACTAAAGGACATGTTGTGTGATGCTCTGATTCTGGCACTTCCTGAGGGCACAGATGATTTTGTAGTTTAGTGTGACGCATTGAACCAAGGCTTTGGTTGTGTTTTGATGTAGAGAAACAAAGTGATAGCATACGCATCCAGTCAGCTCAAAATCCATGAGAAGAACTACACCACTAATGATTTTGAGTTGGGTGCAGTAGTATTTGCTCTCAAAACTTAGAGACACTATTTGTATGGAACAAAGAGTGTTATCTACACCGATCATAAGAGCCTTCAGCACATTTTTGATAAAAAAGAATTAAACATGCATCAGAGACGATGAATAAAACTTTTCAGCGATTATGACTGCGAGATTCGCTACCACCCAAGTAAAGGGAACATAGTAGCTGATGCGTTGAGCAGGAAGGAGTGGATGAAACCGAGATGTGCTCGAGCTTTGAGCATGAAAATTCACTATAACAATAAGGCTAAGATTCTAGAAGCTCAGAGCGAAGCCTCTAAAGGCATTAACACTCCAGCAGGAATGTTTGAGAGAAAAGAAGATGGCGGATTATATCTTGCTGAACAGATTTGGGTGCCAGTTTATGGCAATTTGAGAACTTTGATAATGAATGAAGCCCATGCTACAAGGTATTCCATACATCCTGGAGCAGACAAGATGTACTATGATCTACGAGGCTTATATTGGTGGCCCGGAATGAAGAAGGATATTGCTATGTATGTTAGTAAGTGTTTGACTTGCTCTAAAGTCAAATCAGAACACCAAAAACCTTCGGGATTACTTCAACAGCCAGAGAATGCTGAGTGGAAATGGGATAATAGCACAATGGACTTCATAACCAAGTTACCAAGAACCCGTAGCGAACACGACTTAATTTGGGTCATTGTTGATCGACTGACCAAGTCTGCACATTTCTTATCTATCTGTGAAGACTACAAATGGAAAGGTTTGCAAGTTTGTACATCGACGAGATCGTAGCAAGGCACGGGGTGCCTGTGTCAATCATATCTGATCGTGACAGTTATTTCACATCAAGATTTTGGCAATCACTACATAAAGCTCTAGGAACACGACTAGATTTAAGTACAACCTACCATCCCGAAACCATGGCCAAACTGAGCGTACCATTCAAACCTTAGAATATATGCTTAGAGCTTGTGCAATTGATTTTGGTGGAAGCTGGGATACTCATCTACCGTTAGTAGAATTTTCATACAACAATAGTTACCACTCGAGCGTGAAATGTGCTCTTTTTGAGGCATTGTATGGAAAGAAGTGTCGAACGCCCATAGCTTGGGCAGAAGTAGGAGAAAGCAAGCTAATTGGACCGGAGATTGTCCATGTGACTACTGATAAGATTGTGCAAATCAAGGAAAGATTAAAAGCCGCACGAGATCGCCAGAAGAGTTATGCCGACAATCGACAAAAGCAGTTAGAGTTCAGTGTCGGTGATAAAGTACTACTCAAAGTGTCGCCTTGGAAAGGCGTGGTATGTTTCGGTAAGATAAGCAAGCTTTCACCAAGATATGTAGGACCGTTCGAGGTTGTCGAGCGAGTGGGCCCTGTTTCTTATCGATTGCGTCTACCGCAAGAACTTGTAGGCATTCATGACACATTCAACGTGTCAAACCTGAAGAAATGCCTAGCCGACGTAAACTTGCACGTACCACTAGAAGAAATAAAGATCGACGACAAAATACGTTTTGTTGAAGAACCTATTGGAATTATGGTTTGTGAAGTCAAGAAGCTTAAACGAAGTTGAATTCCTATTGAAAAGTTCATTGGAACTCCCGAAGAGGACTAGAATTTTACTTGGGAACAAGAAGACGAGATGAAGCGCAAGTATCCGCAACTATACGCGAGCGCTATGGCTTAGGACGAGCAATTGAAATTTCAGGACGAAATTCCCTTTAACGGGGGAAAACTGTGACATCTGTCAACTTTGAGGTTAGTAACCGAAAGCAAACTTATGATATTTGACTCTCTTAATTATTATTGGAGTTACTTTTATGTGGTCACATTACTCTTAGCATTTAACGCTTGTTTTTTTGTGCAACTCGTATTTCAAGTTAACGGTTATTCCGAGCTATGATTCTATATTTAATTGGAAATATTTATATTTGGATTTAAGGTCACTATTTATCCCGAGTTTTATTTTATTTTCTAAAATTTTATAGAATTTATTTCTATTATTTTTAGTCGGTATTATTAAAATCGTCAATTTTAATTATTCACGAGTCCTGCGTTGGATATTTATCCGTTTTAGCGTTCGAAAAATCAATAATTTCATATTTTAGCTTCGGAAGCTTAATTATTTTTATTTTAGTATTTTTTGACTTTTCTCGTGTTTTGCCGAAACCGTGTCAAAAATAGTACTTTAACACTTTTTAATATTTTAACTTAGTCTTTTTAATCAAATATAGTAGTATAAATGTTTTATAAAAATAAAACAATAAAAAAATTAATAAAAATAATAGTAAAACCAAACACCCCTTTTATTTTAATTAGCTCCTACAAAACATTAAACCAAAAACTCCCATATTATTTTTATAGAAATTAGAAGATAACTAGATATTTAATTCCATATATAAGATGTTTCATACCTTTTAAGACACATAGTACCAACACAGTTAACAAAATCGGTCTTCTCCATCTCCTCCTTACTATTCGACGACCAAATCCTCAAAACCATCAAAATCCATCAATCTTCATTTTTAAATCACTCCCATTCAATCCCAAATCACTCATAAACTAAACCCTATCGTTCTTTTCAATTAAAATCCACCATGCACAAGATTTCCCCAAGTTCTTAATTTTCTTGATTTTTAAATTTGAATGGTTTTGATCTAATTGAGGGTAATTGAAGTAACAAGGGTTTAATAATAAGTGTGTAAACAAGATTTGGTGAAACAAAATTGAGTTTTGAATCATTGTTTTGGGTGTTGTGGTATTCGGCCAAGATCAAACCCAAGAGGGTTTGATTGTGTTGATTTTCTTTATATTGCAGTTGTGTTTGTAAGTTTTCTACTTAAGTTGATACATCGATTTAAATATATGTTCCATGCATGTGTTAGATCTTGTATTGTGAATCCATAGATTGAGGTGCATGTCGCATTTTGAGGTTCATCATTGAATTGAGATGATTAGTAATGGGGTTAGGTTAGTTTAAGAGCATGAGCGATGTTCCTGATACGTGAAATTGATGTTTTGAAGGGGTTTAAAGCTACCCATTTAGATCAGTAGCTTTAGGGCCTGTTTCAAATAAGTTAACAATTTTAAAACTGAAATTGGCCTAGGAATAATGATAGAGGACGTTAATACGAACGTTTCGATATAACATTTGGCTTCTAACTCTTAAAAACGAACGTTTGGCGGCCATTTGAAATTATGAAAAATTATAAAAATTCAATTAGCACTTGCTGAATTTTTAAGTTGCTGCATAATCGAAAAAGGGAATTTTTATCATTTTCTGTCAAGTTTTGGGTCTCGGGTAAAACTAAAAAGTTGTTTAAAATGTCATTTTATCTGCTTTTGAGGATAACTAAGGCTGAAAACATGTGTTAACCGGTTGAAAAGCTTAGGATTAGATACTAAATTTTAGTTAGAAACTTGGAGTGGTATTTTGGTCATTTTATGTTGGGTTTCGGGTCTCGGCTAAAACTAAAAAGTTGTCCAAAACGTCATTTTTACATCAAAATGCTTCAGAGTCCGAGTCGTGAAAACGTAATTTAGTGGGTCGTTTTGGACGAGTCAGACTTAAGAAAAATTTCTAATAAAAAGTCAAACTTGGCGAAATTTTTTAATGGTCAATTAACGTTATGGAGAATGATTAGGCGTAAAATATATTAACTAAAGCTGAAATTACAACTAATAAGTTAGTCTATCACTTTTATTCGCGTCTAGATGACATAATCTTGATAACAGGCCAAAATGGGTAATTTTCATTAAAATTTCATATTAGTCGGAATGGGTTAAAATGAAGTTAAATCTTAAGGCGTAACACTTAGTAGGTAAAAGTAAGTAAGTTTGGCGCACACATGGATTCTACAATAAGATTACATGTTTGACGGAAATTATATATTTTATACTATGTGAAATATGCATGATCTTATAATTATATTTTCTTATACGCGGACCACTATTATTATAGGTTGCGGTTGAGATCGTTGTTGTCATTCTTCTTCCTTTGTTGACTTTCTCAGTCGATACTTCTATATTCGATGAGTTTCTCACATTCCACTTTTTAAATGTTTTAAATGTTTTGGGGCGGAAAGCATGATGTGTCGTTTGTTAAGCAATTACTTTTAAGTAATTAATCTTTTGAGCATATTTGAACTTGAACTTGTTTTGAACGTATGGATCTTGATTTGAACTTGTTGAACTTTGGAAACATGTTAAACTTTGAACTTGATATGTATGTTGTTTGATGCTTGGAACCCGCCACTACTTTTAACTCATTAACCCCCTCATCAGGATTGAGACGTTAGTACTTATGGATGGTGCTATTAGGAGATTAGCCCCTCCTCACTCCCGCACAAGGGTGCATAGTACTAAGTGTTTGTGCCACACTATACAACTAGCATAAACACTATAGCATACATATGCATTGATTTATATTACGTTACTTTGGGTAACGAGAATTGTCTTTGGAAATTTAAATCAGTTTGGATTCACGACTTATTTTGGCAACTTGATATTGAATTGGGAACTATGTTTGGACATCTATTCATTTTTTAAAAACTATATTTTGTGTGCAAATTTTGTGAGCTCACCAACTATTTTGATAGT
Source organism: Tanacetum coccineum (assembly GCA_026074375.1). Lineage (NCBI taxonomy): Eukaryota > Viridiplantae > Streptophyta > Magnoliopsida > Asterales > Asteraceae > Tanacetum > Tanacetum coccineum. The sequence goes on along the minus strand of BQNB010042162.1, from coordinate 23,927 downwards.
TGACCGTTTTTATCATGCTTTTCATGTGACATTCGTAAAGTGGAAACTTAGTGCATTGTAATTGGACATGTTCAAGATGTCTACTTTCTTTCAAGTTATTGTCATTTGTACTTTTTAAACTTGTACTTGGAAATGTTGTAATTCGGATAATTTTCTTTTATCTTAATTCGTGTATGGTGTTTTATCTATCATCTTGTGTGTTGTTTATTAATATGTTACACCTCGTGTGTCCGCCTTGGTGGGGTGTGACATAGGTAGTGGTGTATTATTGGAGGAGAAGGCCAGTGGTCCAACAATTTAAATTTAGGGTAACCCTGTTGGTATATGGATCTACCAACTGCGGACGGATCTACCATCTTGTGGATCCGCAGGTCGCAGATACTCAAAAAAAATCAACAGTTTTTAACCGAATTGAGACAAGGTGTTGTAATTTTGACAATTGAAGTGTGTTATATATACTATTAGCAGTATGTGATTTAATTTTCGGAGTCGACGTCCATGTTTTGAGCGAACCGTGCGACTTGTCGTGAATTTCCCGGTGGAATTTCAACGTAGTCGATCCTACTAGGAGTATTTTAACTTTTAGCATAAATTTGACCATTGCTAATAACACAAGCATTTATGAAGATTTAGACAAACATCGTCAACGCAAGTGTGAATTGCAATTCAATGAATATTCTTTTTGTCTTTTTCAATTGATTTCATAATTTCATGTGTTGACAATACATGTAGACTTTGAAAATATCTATGGTCATTTTATTGATATTTTATTTATCTAGTAAAGTTCTAATCTCGATTATGTTCATGATCGAAGGTTTTGTAATTGGAACTTGTAATGAGAATTAACATCTTTTGAATAATGATTAATTACTTCATTAGATTTCCATTTACGATTATTTTTGAGATGATGGAGGATCACTATCCATGATGAGTTCCATCATTCATAATCCTAATCTTAAATAATTAAATACTTCATGTTTTAAAGGCTTAGGTAATATATCGGCTATATTATCTTCGGATGCAACTTTCTCGATAGAAATGTTGCCTTTTTGGACGTTATCGCGAAGAAAGTGGTGACGGATTTCTATACGTTTAGTTCTAGAGTGTTGTACGAGGTTTTTACTTAAGTCGATAACACCTTTATTGTCGCACATAATCAGAACGTCGTTGAGGCGTATGTCGTAGTCAATGAGAGCTTGTTTCATCCATAGTGCTTGTTGACATGCCTTTTCGGCGGAGACGTATTCGGCTTCGGTCGTGGAGATATCAAGGGCCGTTTGTTTCTTAGTGAACCAAGATGTCAAACAAACATCATTAGAACGTTCAAAGCCACTAGTGCTTTTGTGATCAACATAATCGCCCGCGTGGTCGGAGTCGGCATAAACTATAGTTTCTACTCCGGTTCCTTTCGGATACCATAAACCTAAATGTGTAGTTCCTCTAACATACCTAAATATACGCTTAACGGCTTCTAAGTGGGTAGTCTTAGGATTTTCTTAGAAATGAGCACATAAGCAAACACTAAACATAATATCGGGCCTACCTGCGGTTAAATAAGGTAAACTACCAATCATACCTCGATATTTAGAGCTATCCACAGAATCAGCTTCATCGTCCTTAGTGAGCTTGATCTCCGTTGACATCGGCGTCTTGGTTGGTTTAGAATCTTCTAACCCGAAATTCTTTAACATATCCTTGATGTACTTGGATTCATTGAAAAATATTCCGTCTTTCATTTGTTTTATTTGAAGACCCAAGAAGAATTTCAACTCCCCCATCATACTCATTTTAGACTCTTCGTGCATGATTTTTGCAAAATCATCACACAAGTTTTGACTCGTGAAACCAAATATAATGTTGTCGACATATATTTGAACAATGATAAGATGTGACATAGATTTCTTAGTTAAAAGTGTGTTATCGACCATTCCTATTGAATACTTGTGTTTTATCAAAAATGATTTTAGCATATCATACCAAGCCTTAGGAGCTTGCTTAAGACCATACAAAGCCTTTTTAAGTTTATAAACATAATTTTGTTTTTGAAAATCAATGAACCCTGGACGTTGAGCAACGTAAACCTCTTCATTTATAAAACCGTTTAGAAAAGCACTTTTTACGTCCATTTGGTATAATTTAAAGTCATTTGCACAAGCAATAGCAAGAAGTATTCTAATTGACTCTAACCTAGCTACCGGAGCGTATGTTTCGTCATAATCTATACCTTCTTGTTGATTATAACCTCGTGCCACTAACCTAGCCTTATTTCTAGACACTATACCATATTCATCTAATTTATTTCTAAAGACCCATTTTGTTCCTGTGACGGATTGACTCATGGGTATAGGGACTAAATCTCAAACATCATTAGCTATAAATTGATTTAGTTCTTCTTACATAGCTACAACTCAACTTTCATCTTTTAATGCCTCATTGACATCTTTGGGTTCTATGGTGGATATAAAACAAATAAAATTACTATGATCTTGGGCTTGAGATCTTAAGGTTCTTTGATTAAGATTTCCTATGACTTGATCTAGTAGATGATTATTGGACTCTTTAATGTTAACGACTTCGTCAACTTCTATCGACTCATCTACTTTATTATTACTATTTACTACTTTAGTATTATTCTTCTTCACCAACATCATCATCAACCAAAGGTGATAATTTGGTAGGAGGAGGACTTTCATTGAATGTCACGTTGAGTGATTCTTCGACTTTTATTGTATGTTTATTTAACACTATATAGGCTTTACTATTTTGAGAATATCCTAGAAAAACACCTTCGTATGACTTCGGGTCAAACTTGGTTAGATAGTCTTTAGTATTTAAAATAAAGCACTTGCTTCTAAATACTTTGAAATATTCTAAAGATAGTTTCCTACCTCTAAATATATCATAAGGGGTTTTTTCTAGTATCGGTTGAATTAATATTCTATTTAGTATATATGTTGACGTATCAACGGCATTACACCAAAACTTTTGTGGAATGGATTGTTCGTTAAGCATAGTCCTAGACATCTCTTGTAAGGATCTATTCTTTCTTTCTACAACCCTATTTGATTGCGGAGTACGTGGAGCCGAGAAGTTATGAGTAATTCCTTATGCATCACAATAAGCTTCAAATTGTACTTCATTATTAAATTCCCAACCATGATCCGTTCTAATAGCTACTATAGAACTACCTAGTTGGTTTTGAATTTTCCTACTTAATATTTCAAATTTCTCAAAAGCTTCATTTTTAGTTTTTAGAAATCTAGTCCATGCATACCTAGAATAATCATCTACTACTACTAAAGTGTATAAATTACCTCCATAGCTTTTAATTTCCGACGAACCAAATAAGTCCATATGTAATAATTCTAAACATCTTTTAGTAGAAACCATATTTTTAGCTTTATCACTTGCATGAGCTTGCTTCCCTGTTTTGCAAGCATCATAAAAATATTTATTATATTTTAGCTTGGTAAGTTTCTAACTAATTCTTTAGATGAAAAAGATTGAATTAAACGCATGTTTGCGTGACCAAGTCTTCTATTCCATAAGGTAGAGTTATCCACTACCGTGGCGAGACACAATTTATCTTGAGACTTATTTCCTAATTTCATTACATATAAACCATTTTTCCTAATTCCGTTTCCTATGATTTTATCATCTTTAATTATTTTACTACCTTCTTCTGTAAATAAGACTTTACACTTATTGTCACAAATTTGACTGACACTAAGTAAGTTAAATGCTAAGTTATCTATGTGTTATACATTAGATATAGTGAGAGAGTCATTTGAGATCGTACTTTTGCCTATGATCTTTCCTTTAAAGTTACTTCCAAAGACAACATTAACTCCGTTGTATGCTTTGTAGGTAGAGAATAAGCTCTTGTTACCAGTCATATGTTTGGAGCAACCATTATCTTTGATCAATTCATTCGGTTCCAAGCAGGTTTTCAAGCATACATATTTCAACACAAACAAATTCAAGCATTCGGTCCCCAATCCAAAAAGGTTAATGTTGTACATCCCTTATATTTGTTGCAATTGATTGGGATATTGAAATAGGATACAATTTCCCATATGTACAAAGCCTTGACTTTGATGGTTGTTCCAATTCATATGATAGAAGTTTTGGTGAATTGGTTCTTTAGTGTTTCTTCTAGGTTGAGGTGTGTTGTATCTTGGTTGAGAATAGATATTTCTTCTAGGTGGAGGTGTTTTAGACCTAGACTCGGTTTCAACATAACCTAAACCACTTTTAATTGATGGTTTTAAAGACGGTTTCTTTGACTCCTGATAGGTGTAAAATATACATATCCGTTAATACCAAAAATAGCCCTAAATGACCAAAAACACAGTGAAAATGGCAAAAATATGCTTGTTTTATGTTTGTGTGTATGTAGGTACAGATATAGCAAAAATCAAATGAAAACAGTCAAAAACGGGCAAACACGAACACGGGAAACGGAAGAGCACAAAAGAAGCTGGGAAATCAAACCAAAGTCAAAATCAACACTAGAAGACAAAATCTTAAAAGTTCAAATCCAATCCCTTAAGTTTCAAAAGTTACACAAATGGTCCTTGAAGTCTAAATGGGCCCAGATCGAAAGCCCAAAACAAAAGCCCAATATCCAACCCATAAACCTTTTATAAAAATCCAAGGGCCATTTATGCCATTATTGAAAGTCATTTAAACACTACACTTTATTAAAACAAAGACAAGGACTGAAATTGCCATAATCCCAAACTCATCCTACCCTTTTACCCGTTTAGTTAAAAATAGGCGCGTAATTAAGTTATTACTATTCATCATCATCCCAAACATGCCCTCTCCTCATATAAAAAAAGGCGCCAAGAACAAACACTATTCACCCATCCCCTACCTTTCACCACACAGTCAAAAACAAAGGGCAATTCTAAATTAAAGGGTGCAATAGTCAATTCAATGGAGCTAGTACAAGATGGCAGGGAGAAAGTTGTCAAATCATGAGTCCTAATTGGTTAAGCCAAGCAAGAATGACACGTTGGATGTAGGGAAGCACAAGGAATATTGGAATTTGCACTTGACTCACTCTCATAACTAACACAAGGTGTCTCACAACGGATTGCCAAGCTGGCAATCCGTGTGAGTTAGATATGATCCAAGGGTGGAGAATTGTGATCCAATCATTGAGAGAATCCAATGGCAGAGATTAGAAGGAGCGTGGGATGCAAGCAACAGCCTAGAAGCTTCTTCAACTGGCTATAAAAAGCCCACACCTCTCACACACACATATCTTTTTTCTTCCTTTTTCACCTAGTTTAGGTTTTAGCTTTTTAATAGCTTATTGTAATTTACTTTTAAAATCAGTTGTAATCTCTTTCAGTAATGTAATCAATCCTTTTTCAGTTAATGAAATCTACTTTTTCCTATTAATCATTTGTGATAAGCTCTCAATTTACTCATAGTGTTTGTGTTATGACTCATAAGCTCTCAATAAGCTCATTTCAGCTCTCTAAGTCTCTAAGCTTAGATTGAGCTTAAATCAGTCTTAATTAATACATAAATCCTAAAATCAGCTTAATTACTTTTGTTATTTGGACTTAAAAGCTTTTGGAAGGTGAGCCAATCATGGAAGGGCTCACAAGGACTTAACTGGCTTATCTCTGATAAGCCAGAGCTGTAGATAAGCTCTAAGAGCCTATAAGCTTCTGTTAAGCTGAAGCTCTTTGTAAGTTTCCTATTTACTTTACTTGTCTTAATTTCCTAGTCTTAATATTGCTTAGTTGTTTACTATTTGCTTAAATCTGCTTATTATCTTGCTTATCTGTGCTTATAAATGTCTAAATGTGCTTATCTATCATGTTTCTTAATCTGATTTTAGTCATTATAATCTAGATTTCATATTACTTAATATTATCTTATAAATCATAAAAACCAAAAAATTAGATATCATAGTTATAGATCTTTGATTCTGGCCTATTCAGTTATGGATTTATGTTTGTTTAGTTAGTTATAAGCTAATTTTCATCTGGTAATTAGGTCTTGATAGCTAGTTTTCAAATTACTAAGCTATATGAAATCTGTCAAAATTTTAAGGAGTGTTTGGATCAGTCTTGTTTGACCTGTAAAAGTCAAAGGATCTTGGTAATTTTTCTTAAGTCAGCTTTCATATCATGTTTGATTAAGATTAGAGCAAGTTTTAAGGTTTAGTTTGAGCTTAATTTCATTTTGGAGCTTATTTAACTTGGCTATGCACCAGGGGAGCTTTTTCCTCTAATAATTTCTTTGAAATTTTGATCCAAGCTTCATTGAGCTTGGATCTTGCTTGTGTTGGTTTAAAACTCATTCAATAGGAGTGTGTTGTGCAGGATTGACCACAAAGGTATCCTGCACTTTTGTTTGCTAACTTGTCATTTACATCAGCAGTAGTAACATCAGTTACTACTGCTGACTTTTCTAGTATCATTTAGGTAAGTTAATGTAGGATTTAGGATCTAAATTTCAGCTAGCTTATAACTCACATGTAGCTTAATATAGTTTAAATCTCATTTTTCATTTTTTAGCTTAATTCTAGTTTGCATTAGCTTCTAAAAGTCATCAAAAATCTTTAAAAAATTAAAAACAGTAGTAACTAGTTTTAGGATTTAATCTTAGATTACTAGCTTATAGCTTAGGGTTTTATAACTTGGATACTTAACTTATATATAGGTTAAATAGTTTTCAAAAGCTTAGGGATTAGTTTAGCTTATTGTGCATTTTAGATTATTGGATTTTTAAGCTTTAAGTTTCTCTTACCGAGTTTGCTGTTTTTATCTTCAATTTCACTAAGCTTTTAATGATTTCAGTTAAAGTAGCTTTTCATATTTAGATTCTAGACATCATTAGCTTTTAGGATTAGCTTTTGTTTTCAAGTTTGAGCTTAAATTGAGTGTTGTACATGCATTTTAGTGTAAATTAGCTTTTTGTTCTTCAAAACCTTACTTTCTGAGGCAACAACCTTCATAAGCTCTTTTAGAGCTTATCTTTGAAATTCAGCTTTTAGTTTCTTTATTAAAAGTGCTTAAAAAAGTATGCTCTTGCAGTTTTAGCTTTTAGTTTGCAAAAGTAAAAAAAATACAAAAAAAGGTATTGCCAGCCTAGAACCCGCGACCTCTTGCTTATATGTCCTAAGTGTTAACCAGTGTGCTTCAATAGCTCATCTGGTTAACCTTCCTTTCATTTAATTAATATAGTCACTTTTCTTTTTCTTTCTTATTAATAAGCCGTAGTCTTACCAGCTTATTTTAGAGCTTATTTGTGTAGCTTTTAGGTTAGTCTCATTTTTTCCTTTAATCTTTGTTAGGTTTAGGATTTTCCCTAAATTTTTCATAATTTTCTATTAAGTAGATTATTTTTAATCATTTTTCTTAGGGTTTTAAGTTTGAAAAATCATAAAAAAATAGAAGAATAACTTTTAAAAATACAAAAAAATAGTTTTTAGCATTAGATTAAATACTTTTAGGTTTACATTTAGAAAACTCATTTTCAACACTTTTAGATTTTAATTTTCATTTTTGAGCTTTCATTTTTAATTTTAAAAATAGAATTTTAATTTTAAGAATAGTTAAAAATAGTTTTCTTAGTATTTATAATATTTTAGACTTTTCTAAGTTTAAAAATCATTTTTCTTAATTTTTAGGTCTTAATTTGCTATTTTTTAGAATTTAATTAGATTAAAATAGTTTTTATTTCATAATAAATTCAAAAATAATCAAAAAAAATATTTTTCTTTTTCTTAAAATTTTCTTTTGTCTTATGCTAGGTTTAGAAATTTTGTTTGCATTTTTAAGAGTTAGTTTTGCTTATTTTGCTTAATTGTCGCGTTTTATTTGCTCCCCGTTAATTGCTTAGTGTTTAATTGCTTTTGTGTTCTTATTTTAATTGTTGCTTTTAATTAGTAGATATAGATAATCAAATCAATCTTTGTATCCCATTCAAATCATTGTCCAAGCATCAAACGTGGTCTCAATTTCACAAGTCGTCGGAGAAACGACCCGGGGAATCATACTTCCCGGTTAAGATACGTATTATATTATATTATATATCTTTTTAAAGAGTTTCCTTTTCACCTTTGTCCTCAAGGGTAAATTGGTAATTTTTCATAGTATTATATATATATATATATATTTTACGCGTATCAAATTTTTGGCGTCGCTGCCGGGGATTTGTGATTACGATTCTATCATTTGAAGTTTGTTGATCGTGTTTTGGAGAACCTTTCGTTTTCGAAAGTTACGCTTTTAAGAAAATCAAAAAAAATATATGTATAAAAAATAAAAAGTAAAAAAATATTTTTCTTTTCTTTTTAGTATAAGTAGAAGATTAAAAACAAAAATACAAAAATATTTTCTCTTTCAATTTAAAAAGTTACAAAGTTGGTAAAAGAACACCAACAAATAATACCTTAAATTGAGGTATTATCATAATAAGTTCCCAACTCGAATCAAAGATTTCAAAACTTGTCATTTGTGTCATTTACGAAGTACGGCTCACCTTAAAAAGTAAAAATTTTAAGAGCTATCGTGAAGTAAATTTTATTATTTGGTTTAAGTTGTCTTTTCGTTATCCGTTAATTTAGTTTGTTAAAAAAAACAAAAAAAATAGTTTAAATTTAGTTTAAATTTTCTTTTTCTACTTTATGCATGCGCACTCGTTCTTAAACCCGCAACCGTAACCGTCAACAACAAAGCGAACAGGCTGTTGTTCAACCATTTCATTTAGAAGAACCTTTTGTTAATTCTCCATTAGTTCCGATGGCTGATAACC
>BQNB010042162.1:0-12370 GCA_026074375.1 Tanacetum coccineum | reverse complement strand
TAGTAAACCAACAAGGTGTGTTGGGTTTATTGATTTGATGATTACAAAACTACATGTGCTTAAATGAAGACGAATGAAACAACAAGGGCTTAATATGACTCTTTGGTATTCTACATATGGAAGAATTAAAAGCTGGAAGATTTTCAAAAAGATATGCATTGAAAAGTCAAAGAATACATATGGAAGAATTAAAAGCTGGAAGATTTCCATGAAGATATGCATTGAAAAGTTAAAGAATATCAAAGATAAAGATTAGGAAAGTTTTAATTAGATTTAATTAGTTTCCTAATACATTAATGATTCTTTTGTAAGTCTTGATCTCTCCCTATTTAAAGAGATCATTAGGTTTAAAAATATAGACAAACACATGAGAGTTGACTAGTATAGTCTGTGTGTACCAAAGGTGTGGCATGTGTTTGTATTGTAGAGTAGAAAAGATAAACGTCTATAGTGTTTAGCCTTAATGATTGTTAAATCCCTGCTACTAATTAAGAGTAACCGATCTATTCTGATCAAATAGTATTTGGGGCTGTGTTGAATAAAAGAAAAACCTTATGATAACATTGATTCGTTCCTTATTAATTCCGATGTGCAAATATTCAATCTGTGTTATCATTATCCTAGATGAGAACTAATCATTCTCGAGTCTTAAACGATCTAAGGATTCTTATCAAACTCCACAATTGGTATCAGAGCCAAGGGGCTCTTGATCTAGGATCACAAGGTGTTTTATTGGCGAATCTATGATGAAAAGAAGAAGATACAATGGTTCGAGGTATTTCTGGTTCCTTTGGTACAAGACGATGTTGGTGAATATTAGGGTTTTTCACAAACCCTAATTCTGTAAAAGGAACGTTTGTTGTTGATTTGGTCGTGACAACAAGAAGGCAGCAGGTTTTGTTGTGATAGAAAGAAAAGTAGGGTTTTCATAAAGCCTATTGCAACAAGCAGGACAAACCCTAATTCAAGATTCGACAAGAGCAGTTTATGCAGCTAGGTTAAGCAGTTAATACTGCTTGGGTATATTCGTTACTACTGCCAAGGGAAAGTTTGTACTGCCAATATGTTAATGCTGCCAATGAAGTGTTAATGCTGCCAAGGTAATATTACTATTGTCAAAAGGAAGTTAATACTGCTTCGTGTGTTTTTAGTACTGCTAGCTTTAAATAGCAGTTTATGCAGCTGGGTTTTGTTCCTAGTGGATAATACTGCTTGGGCTTATTGTTTATACTGCTAGTTATGCCCGATATCGGTTGGAATCATATGGAAGGTTAGTACTGTTCGTTGAAACTTAGTACTGTTTAAAGGAAGTTTCAACTGCTTGTATTGTCCGATGTTGGACAACACACGTTGTTTGGATCTCGATTGGTACATAATTTATTCTTAATTATTTTATGGCTCGTTTTGGATTTATTGAAGATGTGATTACGGAGACGATTAATTATCACTTATTTGATGTTGTAGTTGAGTTTCACGAGTGCGTGTTCTTATTATATCTTAAAGTGGGTGTTACACTTTGAAGATAACTTGTTCGTGATTATATTGTGTTGACGAAGACTTGCAAAATCTAGCAATGTGTGATTTTTCTTATGATGCTCAATGCTCACATTCGCTATCACTTAAAGGAGTTACGTTATTGTGCTCAGTGTCTCATTATAGAGGATGAGGATTTTGTCAAGAGGTTGCGGTCTACTTATACTTCTTGGTTTCGGTATGAGTTCGACGTCACGTGGATAAACAAGACATAAGACACAAGTTTGGGATATTCTACTTCTTCATCAAGTTCGTTATACTCAGTTTTCTTCATCAGTAATCATTACATAGAGCCTACAGAGTTTGAGATTCAAGAGATGGTTAACATACTTTTCAGAGGAAGCTTATTGTTAAAATGTTTAACCATCTACATGCACCACTTGAGGGGAAGTGTTTCGTTACTACTGCTGATCTTTATTACTACTGCTAGTTTATATTTCTACTGCTCAGATTCATTTTTCTTAATTGTGCGTCATGGAGGGCAATTTGAGTCATTGGAAGGATGGATTAGTAGTTGTGGTATATGATTTGTAGCTGTTATGATCCAAGTTGCATATCTCTAGAAGACCCCTATTTGATGATTACAAAAAGGGGAAGAAGACTACAGGTTTATTGATTTGCAGCTTATTATGTGTGGTGGCATGTTCAAGGAAGTCATAAGTCAAGGGGAAGCATTGAAGATTGTTTCATTCATGAAGATTGTTTTGTAATATCAAATAGGGGAAGATTGTTGGGATCTGAGATTTGATGATTACAAAACTACATATGCTTATATGAAGAAGAATGACACAACAAGGGCTTAATATGATCACTTTGGTATTCTACATATGGAAGAATTAAATGCTGGAAGATTTGCTAAAGATAAGCATTGAAAAGTCAAATGTTTAGTTTCCATATAATTAAATGTTTAGTTTCCTTGTATAATTAAATGTCTTTTATGAGCATTTAATTAGTCTTTTATGAGCATTTAATTAGATGGTCAAAGCATTTAATTACTTTCCTTTGTAACGTCTTATGGTCTCTATTATATAAAGAGACATAGACTCATAGGTTTAGAACATCCATAGAAAACATCGACTGATGAGAGTCGAATAGTAAAGGGGTGTGTGTGTGTACACGATAGTTAGTTAGTTAGTTAGTTAGTACACCATAGTAGTTGGTGTAGCCCCAAGTTATAGTTGGGGTAAATAGGGAAACGTTTAATGAAGAAAACCTTGTTTAATAACATCATTGTTCTTTATATTCCGCTGCATGTTTATGATGTTATTTGTAAAACGATCCTAGATGGGTTTGATCGATCTTATCAGTTAATAACTAAAAGAATATCAACTTGGTCTCATGTTTGTGTTGTGATTAAGCATAATCGGCCCCATGGCTAGTTAAGACACGAAAACTTATAATATTTTTGTGTTTAAGGTATAAAAGTGGGTATTGATTTGAGTATAGACAAGTCTAGATATTTCTGGGTATGTCTAAATGTATTTTATTGCGAAACGTAAGCGTTTTACATAACCAATTAAAATAAAATATGAAAAGTTATAAATTATGCTCTTAATAATTATATAACACTTACTCGACGTAAACTTTTATTTGTTTGGTGTCCGTTTACGTTAAATGATAATTTTTAGTTTACGCGCTTTAACTATACGATAATAATTAAAAGCAAACACGCAAAAGCCTAAAAATAAATAAGGGAAAAAATAAAGTCGTAAATGACCTGAAAATAAGAAAAGTTACAAGTTCTAGAATTAATAAATCACCGGCACACTCATATAATTTTTAACCGATACAAATGCTCCAAAAAGGCGACAAACTACAAATACACAGCCGTAACGACGGATGAGACACTTGCAGTTGCGATCAAACCTTAACTCGAACAAGCTAAAAGTCAAAACTATCTTAGGTATCAAAGATGAATACCCGAATTCTTAAGATCTAATCCTCACATTTTAGGTGGTAATAAATATGCTAGCAATGTTATCAATCCAGAGTCAGATAGCTTGTATGTGATCAATAAAATGTTATTTTTGATCATTTTTTTTATTTTATTTTACTTTTCTAATTTATATCCCCTCCCATACTTAATATGAGCATTGTCCCTAGTGTGAAATATTATAGAGAAAGATAAAATGAGAAAGTAAAATAATACTCCCCTCTATATGATGAATTTCCTGAATCTTCACTTCGCGTTATTTCGCCACGCGCCTTTCTTTATTTTCCTGTTATAATTATAAATATTACAAAGCACACACAAAAATAATAATAATACTCCTAATTAAATAATAGTATAATGTACAAAAATATTGTTTGAATGCCAACAAAGGGATTTACAGAACATAGTAATAATAATAATAATGTTTTTTAGGAGAAATTGTTTTAAAATATACGTGACCCAAAACATGCGGTCACACAACCAACTCGTGTCATCTCGACACTACTCATTATCATCTGGCTGCTGCTGTTGAGGTGGGTACTTCTAATAATACTGCTCGTATTGTTGTTGATCATACCTAGGTGGGTTGTAAGCTCCATGCAGTAGAATATTATAAACCCCAGTCATATGCTCAAACACACCATAATATCGATCCCAATGATATGGCTGCATATAAGCCATCATCTTGATATCTCCCTGGCGTATCTCCATGCTACCCATCCTCTCATACAAATCCTGCATCGATGCTCTCGGGGGTCTACGAATAGCAACTCTCGGTACTCCTGGCTCTGGAACCTCAGGAATCAGCCTACCCTCAGAGTCGGTCAACTCTCTAAGTGTAGTGGTATCCAAAGTTCTGCAGTAGATCGGAGCACTCAAACTGTTCAACAACTCTTCATACAGCAAATTCTTGATCTTAGAAATCTTTGTAATAAATTATCCACAACAGATCATACTCTCTTTCTGACTACCAGCTCCTTTCCTCTTCATCCACCTTGCTATCAACCAAGCAACATTTGCATATCCATTCTGGTGTCTAGCTTCGAACATACTTAATAACCATAAATCATTTTTTTGCATCTTGTCATACCCGGTTGTCCTCTGACACAAGCCATAAGTGATCATTTTATGTAATACCCTCAAAACTGGGTTCTGGATAGTAGAAGCAAGAATCCTTGACAAGATAAGATTGTTCTCTCGACTAATGCTCAACCAATACTCTCGAGCGTTGAAGTGCTCATCGCTACGCATACCACCTTGGAAGTACACATCAAATCCTTCTTCCTTGATCTCCTTCGAGTGATACAATTCTAACCTCTTTGAAAACTCCAGCAATGTCCAACTAAAAGCACGTCTACAAAGCCTGAACTTGATTATCTTTTTGGTTCTCAACTCGTCATCAACACAAACTTCATCAAACTCGTAGGTAGAGTAAAACTCGTAGCAAAGCTCACTATAAATTGACTCTTCAATGTTAAAATCCTTAGTCCATGCTTCTGAGGTAAATGTCTCCTCATCGGTACCAGCTACACACAACTTGATTGTCAACATCTCATCAATCACCTCACCACAACCCATATGATTCAATACGTTCCAATCTACAATGCATGGCGAGTAAATGTGTTTAGGAAGCAATTGAGCAAGCCTAGTGTTGTATCGACTCTGTACAGCCTATTAACACCCCTCCTCAAAAGCCAAAACGTGTGAGGACTCCGGAAGCATTGCTTCCTCCATCGTCTCGTATTTTCGGGAGTGTTTGGATCGTGAGGATCCGGCCTTATCGTCATGTGTTCCCATAGTCTACACACCAAAAAAAGTTCACAATAAAGTATATAATGATGTTAGAAAACAATTAGTATCAATGGATGAGTTTTCCTTAGGTTTTCACACGTTCTATGTGCTTCTGGTCATATTTGTGCGTCGCACTTCATAGAAGTGCGGCGTACTTCCTGGAAATGAACTAAGAGTCTACGTGCCGGTAATTTCTAAGGCAAAACCGGCGTACTTTCATGCTGGTTCTAACAATTTTGAATTTTTTTATTTTTTTTTGCAAATAATTAATATATATTCATGAACAGTAATTTCGAATTTAAAAAAACTTTACAATGCATTCAAACACATTAACAACATAATCCTAAGTGTTAATTACACTTTTATAAACATAGAATTTGTTTTCCCCTAATTCTAATTATACACAACCCTAACAATGTAAATATGAATAAATTGATAGTAAACAAGTTAAAGAATGAAATTAACATACCACTGGCATGATTACTGATTTTATGGATTGATTTTTTGAAAATTTTCTTTGACTTTTGTGGAAAACCTGACGGTTTTGTGTTGTGGTGTGGATTTTATAAAGTGTGAAAATCTTGTTTTATAAGTTAATGGATCAAAACCGTCACAAAGTGCGACGTACTTTGCCCTTTTATAAAAATTATATGTATATTTTATTTCTATTTTTAATTTTATTTCAAACTTACCTTGTACGTTTTATAACTTAAATGCAAATATAATTGTAAACATAAATATTTATTTCAATCCACCAAACTGACTCTTTAATATTAACATTATGGGACTAACGTCCGTACATCAAATGCAATCCATTATGGATTTATACAATTGACTTTATTTGACTCAACATTAAAAAGTAAAAAACGGGAGTAACATAGTCCACACCATATATTACTCCCGACTTAGTTATTTCCGTCCTTCATTTCCTGAAACAATTGGTCAGCATAGAAGTCACTAAACGTCAATTTATGATACTTGAACAACCTTCTGCTTGTTTTCTTGGTTTTGAAACCTTGGAGATATATGTTTCCATAGGGGTCTGTTAGTCTGATCTCAGCGTGCCATTATCCTCTATGACACAAAAAAATACATATATAGTCATCATTATCCATGTAATTAACTCATATTGTATAATAATAATGCAAAGAATTGTTACTTATAATACGTTCATAATGAAATTGCAGTAATTAAGGAGTATTTATGGTGAAAGTTAACAAAAGGGCCGCATATTCTGGAGCTTAAACGAAATATTTTTGAAGATTACTATTCTAAAGACCAATACCCGTAATCCATCAAGAAGATAGCGCGTATTCCATAGCCTAAAACTCACCAAAGACCACAAAGGAAACAGCCAATACTCTAACCCAAACAAGGCTATACGACGTATCAAAATATATTAATGTACAGATCTGAAGATATCAACGTGACCCTAACTCCAAAAAACCCCACCAAATAACACTTATCCAATCCCTTGGATACTCGCTGTAGCAGAGACCCCGAACATCCAGAGAGAATAAATAGAAAACTATCACAAAACGAGTTTTAAAGTGTGCTTAATTCATATTCTTGATACCTAAACATAAAATTGATTTCAGGGTCAAAGAAGAGCAGAAGAGATATGTGCATAGCTATCCATTTTCATAGGAGACACGGTAACTACCATAAACTTTAGTAAATCGTTCATGATTTTGGTATCTATTCGTTAACTACAGATTAGTTAACCTTGGCTAAATAAATACTCTAGTAAAATTATTATGACGTTTGAAGGCTAATACCTAATCGGGTATTAAGCTATTATTATTGCAAGATATGAATGTTTTGGTGTTTGTTTATCTAGATTTCTGATTTATTCATTGAATGCTGTTTATTTTAATTGCCAATAATACAAGTGTATTGTGCTTATGCGTATGCTACCTATCATTCAAACTGGAATCTAGTTATATGGACCAAGTAATCTAGATTGGATAGCTCATAAGTATAGTTTTTATACATCAAGAATACATAGGATCACACATAATGTCCCTCTAATTCTGTGTCTAGATACCTCTCAGCTAAAACTATTTTAATTGGATATTGCCGATTACGTTAAAGTACATCGATGTTGACTAACAAGTACCTAGATATTCAACAAGTCTCACTAACGTTCTGATTCCATTAGATAGTTGGACAAGTGGAACTACAAGTGTATAAATTATAGCCATTCAGAGCCGGTAAGTTAAGTTACTATGAACTAGGGTTTAACAAATCACCATTTCTTTAATCCCCTAAGATACAGATTAGTAAAAGCAACTAAGATTACTTTATGCAGATGCTTAATATATGACGAATTATATGTGTCTAGGTACTTAGGATGATGTAACCATCTAAGTCCATTAGAAATGTATATGCCATCTTAAGAGAAGAAATCATTGCACTTAATATACAAACCAACTTTCTAATCGGATTAATAATGGTTAATACAATTTTCTTATATTAGGCTTAATCGCTCTCTTATCTTATGCTAATTTGCTTACGTAGGTAACCGTGCCTTGAATTGATTTTAATCACCAACCAAACCCGTGCTAATCTCTCAGGCTGAAAACCCCTTTTTCCCATTAGATCTAGGACTAACATAGGTTTAGCATAGGTTTGACATAGATTAGAATTAACATAGATTAGACAACCAAGATATTAATAAACTGAAAAGGTTTAACCTCTCTCTCAGTGATCGACACCCTACTTACCAATGAATCTACATCTTGACCGGGTACACTGCCCGTTAAAGTGTTGTTTTTGGTTTAGTCAGCAAAATATAAATTTAAAACTGAATCAATAAAAATATACACCCCACAACGACTCATCCAGTTTTAATTGTGTTGCCTATGTTGTGGGGAGAGAAAATTAAACTTGTATTTATTATTTGATATATTGGCTTTTTAAACATTAATTAATCTAACCATTAGGATTCAATGTAATATTAGATATGTATATTCTGAGATAAATCTGTAAATTTGTATATCTTGTATCTCTAAAATGTTCTTGTATATATGTGTGTTTAATTGTTTGCGTATCTAATTGTTTTCTTAATACACTGTTCTGGTCGATAGCTGAATACGGTGTATCCACTTCCATCGGATACAACGTATCCAGTTCTCAATCCAATACAGCATATTCACTCAAATCGATTAATATGGCGTATCCACTTCCATTGGATACGACATATCGATTATCTAGAACAGAAGCGGAAATCTTGGTTTTCCTATTTGATTTTTCGTGCTAAATTTTTTCTATCTTTCTTCAGAGCAAATCCTACTGATTGTTTATCCTTTGTTTCAGGTAGTGCATGACAAGGACTTCTACGAACAAACTATTTACACCTTACAAAGAACCTGGACGAGAATTTTGATCATCGAGGAGACACTTCAAGACTCTAAGTCTTGACGAATTGAGATGGCCTGATTTCAATCTACTTTCTGACCAAGAATACTCGGATGAAGAAGAAGCGAAAGCAATGGCAGAAACTATGGAGGAATACATGAGCAAAACCCGAGCCGACTATAGATCGGGGGTTGTTAGGCCAAAGATCAAGGAAAAAGATAGTTTTGAACTAAAAGGCCAATTTTTAAAGGAACTAAGGAGCAACACATTCAGTGGTTCAGATTAGGAATATGTGAACGAACACATCGAGAAAGTTCTTGAGATTGTGGATCTATTCCACATCCCTAATATTACTATAGATCAAGTGATGCTTAAAGCCTTCCCCATGTCGTTAACCGGAGCAGCAAGTAGATGGCTAAGAAACAAACCAACTGGTTAGATTACAACCTGGGAAGATCTGAAAGCTAAGTTTCTAAGCAAATATTGCCCACCTGCTCGTACTGCAAAGAAAATAGAGGAAATCAACAACTTTCAATAAGAGCCAGACGAGAACCTCTACCAAGCTTGGGAGCAATTTAAAGAACTCTTGATGAAGTGCCCTCAACATTATTTAACAGAGATACAGGAGGTAGTCTTGTTCTATAATGGATTGGATGTTCCCACTCGACCAATTCTTGACTCAAGAGGTGTCATACCATCGAAGACTGTTGCTGATGCTAAAGTAGACATCCAAGAAATGGTTGAATACTCTCAAAAATGGCACAACGGGACATCTAGAGCTAGAAGTACTAAGACTTCTGACGGACTAGCAGCTATACAAGCACAACTCAACAATCTTGAAAGAGAGATTAAGAAAGTCAATGAAAAAGTTTATGCTGCTCAAGTAGGATGCGAACAATGTAAAGGACCCCATTACACCAAAGATTGCATTCTAAAAGAAGGAAAAACTCTCAAAGAAGCTTACTACACGTAATTTGATGGACCTTTTTAAGGAGGGGGATATAGAGCAACAGCTCCTGGGTACTATCAAAGGAACAACGTAAATCCTTCGTACCAAAAACAAAGGCAATCTATGAAAGATACCCTGAGCAAATTCATGAATGAATCAGTAAAGAGACACGAAGAAAATTCCAATTTGATCAAAGAAATTTGAGCTACGACAGATGCTGCCATAAGGAACCAAGGAGCATCGATCAAAACTTTAGAGATACAAATCGGGAAAATGAGCAAGGTACTACAGGAAAGAGGATTTGGAAGCCTACCAAGTTCAACTGAAACAAACCTAAGAGATTAAGTCAAGTCAATTTCTACCACTATTGAAGCTGATTCACACCCGATACGCCGTATTGGATCTCCCCAATACGTCGTATCCACTGGACAGAACAGTAAGCTTGTGTACAAGTCAAGACAAATGACGGTTCCTTTTCCAAGTCATTTAGATAATCATTATTGTGAAGAAGAAGAAGAGGGGTTCTATGGACCAAAATTCACGAAAGCTTATGGAACTTCACATATCAATCACACCATACCCTGAAAGGAAAAAGACCCAGGAAGTTTCACTTTACCTTGCTTTATTAATAATGTTTGCTTTGACAATACCCTTGTTGACCTAGGAACTAGTGTTAGTGTAATGCCTCTCTTAACCTACCTTAACTTAGGATTAGGTGAATTAGCTTACATTAGGTTGACAGTTAAATTGGCGGATAGGACAGTGAAATATCCAAAAGGAATAGCTAAAAACGTACTAGTAGGAATTGGTAAATTTACCTTCCTCATAGACTTTATAATTCTTGATATGCCCGAGGATATCAAAGTGCCCTTGATCCTCGAAATACCATTTTTGTCTATCGCCCGGTCTAAGATTAATGTTTACAAAAGAAAGATTACTTTAAGGTTCGGGGAAGAAAAGATTATTTTCAAAATTGTTAAATCTGCCAATAGTTTAATTAGAAGGGTCTATATGCTAAGTTTGAGAGAATAAATGGAACTTGATTTAGAAGCTAGGCTTATAGGAGAGACTTTGGTGTTAAATAGGTCATTAGACCATTTCTTGGAAGATTATATTGAATTAAATGATCTAAATGAACAAATTGAGCTTAGGAGAAATCAAAGAGATGATTTGATGCCCACCATTAAGGAAGGTGAGGTAATTGAGGAATTTAGAACTAATGATGAAGATCTTGATACTGGAATTGATGATTACCCTAGTTATTGCGACAATGATAAGAAGATCTATATAAATTATGCTCACAACTTAAGGTTTTCTTGCATGATAGGATTTGAATTCACTCATGCTAACTTTTCCCATTATTGTATGTCAATGTAATGTCCAAAAAGTTTCATAACTCTAGAATGAAAGATAAGATGGTGTACAAAGGTAATAATGTTGTAGGAGCCGTAATGAATGTGTCTATTTTTGTTGGAACTTTTTCCGTTGTGACTGACTTTGTAGTTTTAGAAAATATGGATGCTTATCGTGATCAAGGAATAGGCAATGTTATTGTTGACGAACCGTTCTTAAGAGAAGTTGGAATTAAAGCAAAACGGTTCGAATGGATAATTACCCTTTACAAAAATGATGATGAAGCAACTTACCAAATGGTGCGATCACATCTGAGGTTTAAAAACCACACTAATGAGTAATGCAACCAGATCCCACCATTACTGAAGGTAAGTGAAAAAGATGAGAAGAATGGAATTTCGCATGCATACAAAAAGCTTAAGGGGTTCTACAAAGGAGTTTTGAATCTAGGACCAGAATACATTTGAAATGTGAAGACGGAAGAATGGCTCACACGCGAGCACATTAGCGTGCACGAGATGGAATAAGATGAGAAGTTAAAGAAAAGTCTAACTTAAAGACTTCACTATAAATAAAAGTGCTTCCCGGGAGACAACCCGAAATGTTATTTAATTTTGTTATCGAGTCTGTCTTCCTAGACATCAATACGGCGTATCCGCTCCATACCATACGGCGTATTGATTGTCTGGACGTTATCAGTCTTTACTTTTATGCACTTTAAAAACATTATTGTTAGTTCTGTCAATACGGCGTATTTATTAACATGATACGACGTATCCACAGACTAACCCGTATTTAAGTTTTTGTTTAGTTTAGTTTAAATTAACCGTAGATACCAAGATAGGAATGCATAGTTTCCTATATTTTCTACAGGACCTCAGGAAAGAAATATCGACTAATATTGGTGGAGAATTTAAATATCTGGAGATCTTGAAGTGTTGGAGTCTTGAAACTTCAAGGCGGCTATTCAACACGAAATCTTGCTCATAAACGCAACTTAGAGAATCTACCGAGCAATTATCAGGGGAGTTTCTCATTCTAATTCTTTTTTAAATTCCCGTATTTAATGTTTTATATATACAATGAGGACGTTGTATAATTTAAGTGAGGGGATGGAATTAGAATGTTTACTTGTCCTAAATTTTCACACAAAAACACTAAAATGCTTAATATATGCTAAAATTTAAATTTTTTTCAAGCATACTTTTGTGAAAATTACATGTTACATAACCCGCACACAATACCCCTTGATAGATATTGTGAGGATTTAGCCTATCCGTTTCCCAAATATTTACCCAAATTCAACAAAATATGAGTGTGTCGGTGATGTAGTAGACTTTAGAACTTGGCTTGGTATATCACTCGAGACTACAGTTGTAACACCCCCAAATTGGGTCGCAGCGGAATATGGGTCCGGGGCGTGTTACTTCATGAATCAACAACACAAGAGA
>BQNB010042161.1:0-39983 GCA_026074375.1 Tanacetum coccineum | reverse complement strand
AAGTAAGTCTTGACTTTTTGCCTTGGTCAAGGGTGAAAAGTTTGGGTTTGCCTAGCATTTTATATATATATACTCTCAAACGAACCATGAGACCTTGAGCATAACCCTATCCCCAA
The DNA here is from genome assembly GCA_026074375.1 of Tanacetum coccineum. Classification (NCBI taxonomy): domain Eukaryota; kingdom Viridiplantae; phylum Streptophyta; class Magnoliopsida; order Asterales; family Asteraceae; genus Tanacetum; species Tanacetum coccineum. The sequence continues at coordinate 39,867 of BQNB010042161.1, read as the reverse complement.
CTTCGAACTCCATGGGCTTCCGCTTTAAATCAGCATAGCTCTTTTGTCGATCCTGAGCAGCTTGAATTCTCTGTTTGATTAGGATGATCTTTTCTGTTGTTTCTTGGATCAATTTCGGACCAGTTAGTTGAGCTTCTCCAACTTCGGTACAACACACCGGTGATCGGCATTTTTGGCCATAAAGTGCCTCATAAGGTGCGACCTTTATGCTAGCGTGATAACTGTTGTTATATGAAAACTCGGCTAGTGGCAAATGCTTAACCCATCCCTTGTCAAAATTGATCACGCAAGCACGTAGCATGTCCTCAAGAGTTTGGATAGTTCTCTCGCTTTGGCTGTCGGTTTTTGGATGATATGCAGTGCTCATACTTATTTTTGTACCCAAAGCTTTCTGAAATGATCTCTAGAAATTTGATGTGAATCTCCTATCACGATCACATATGATTGAAACATGTATTCCATGTCTTGCTACTATCCTATTCAGGTACAACCTTGCCAACTTGTCCAATGGATCATTCTCCCTTATTGGCAAGAAGTGAGCAGATTTTGTAAGTCGACCCATAATCACCCAGATGATGTCAAAACCTTGTGACGACTTAGGAAGCTTGGTGATAAAATCCATCGTGATATTATCCCACTTCTACTCGGGTATTGCTGGTTGTACTAATAATCCCGATGGCCTTTGGTGTTCAGCCTTGACCCTCGCACATGTCAGGCACTTGCTAACATATGTGGCGATGTCAGCTTTCATATTGGGCCACCAATATAGCTTTTTCATGTCTTGGTACATCTTTTCAGAACTGGGATGGATAGAATACTTTGATTTATAGGATTCATGCATAATCACGGATCTTAAGTCTCCATAGCAAGGTAACCAACTCATGCCGTGTAAATATAGAGTTCCATCGGCGCGTGGTTCCAACCTTTTCTTGGGTATATCCTTTCTGATCATACCTCCTACATCTTCATTCATAAGATTCTATGGTTTCTGGGCTTCGATCTGAGCTTTTGAAATTCATTTGGGAAGATTCTAGCCAATAGTCATAACCAAGGCTCGAACCCGCAGTGGCTCAATCCGCTCCTTATGGCATAATGCATCAGCCACTACGTTTGCCTTCCCTGGATGATAACGAATGTCACAATCGTAGTCACTTAGCAATTCAAGCCAACGGCGTTGCCTCATGTTAAGCTTCTTTTGATCGAGAATGTGTTGTAGACTTTTATGGTCGGTGAATATGGTGCATCTGGTTCCATATTGATAGTGTCTCTATATTTTTAGCGCAAACACTACCGATCCAAGTTCTAGATCATGAGTGGTGTAGTTCTTCTCATGAACTTTTAACTATCAAGAAGCATAGGCAATCACCTTCTCTCTCTGCATCAACACAACGCCTAAGCCTTTGTGTGAAGCATCACAGTAGACCACAAAGTCTTCGCTTCCTTCCGGTAAGGCCAGGATTGGTGCACTGCACAACTTCTGCTTTATTAATTACAAAGCGTTTTCCTCCTTTTCACCCCAGTCAAACTTGATTCCTTTCTGTGTGAGCTTCGTCATTGATTTAGCAATCTTCGAAAATCCCTCGATGAATCTCTGATAGTAACCAGCAAGACCTAAAAATTGGCGGATCTCTGTCGGTGTCTTAGGAGACGCCCAATCCTTGATAGATTCTATCTTGGCTGGATCCACATGTATGCCTCTGCTATCAATGACATGCCCGAGAAATTGTACCTTCGGAATCCAAAATTCACATTTTGAAAACTTGGCATACAACTTCTCCTCCTAAAGCAATTCCAAAATTGCCTTAAGATGTTCTTCATGCTCTTTCTTGTCCTTTGAATAAATAAGTATGTCGTCGATGAAGACAATTACGAACTTATCCAAGTAAGGCTTGCATACACGGTTCATGAGGTCCATGAATACCGCAGGTGCGTTTGTTAACCCAAATGGCATAACCTGGAACTCGTAATGACCATACCAAGTTTGGAAAGTCGTCTTTGGAATGTCTTGCTCTCATACTCTAAGCTGGTGATATCCCGATCTCAGATCTATCTTCGAATAAATACTGGATCCTTGGAGTTGATCAAATAAATCGTCGATCCTCGGGAATGGATAACAATTCTTTACTGTCAGTTTATTTAACTCACGGTAGTCAATGCACATCCGAAATGACCCGTCCTTCTTTTTGACGAACAAGACCGAGGCTCCCCAAGGTGAGGAACTAGGCCTTATGAATCCTTTGTTGGAAATCTCTTGTAGTTGTTCCGATAATTCCTTCATTTCGGATGGAGCCAATCGATACGGTGTTTGAGCTACGGGTGCGGCTCCTGGGATTAAGTCGATTTGGAATTCCACCGGTCGAGCCGGAGGAAGACCTAGCAAGTCCTTGGGAAATACTTCAGGAAAGTCTCAGACGATTGGTACGTCCTTAATTTGTTTTCCTTCTGACTTGTCCTCCTTTTTCTTGGCGGATATCTGTGCCAAAAAGACCTGGCGTCCCTTTGCCATGTACTCTTGAGCTTTTGAACATGAGATAACTATCAACCGAGATTCTCTCCTGTTGCTACTTTCGTTGCCACGAAAAGTCAAAGTTTTATTCCCATAGGGAACTCGAACAAGTTTCTCATTGCACACGATCACGGTGTGACATCTTCTTAACCAATCCATACCGATAATGACGTCGAAACTACCCAGTTCTACGAGCATTAGATCTATGTTGAACGGATGGTCTAAGAAATTTAAAGTACAACCTCGTATAATAGTGTCTATCCCAACTATTTTCCCATCAGCTAATTCGACATCATAACTATTTTCTAATGGAGTTGGGGCTATGTTAATCAGGGAACTAAATGCAGTAGATATAAAGCTTCTATCGGCACCAGTGTCGAATAGGATAGATGCATAGTGGTTGTTTAAGAGGAACGCACCCGTGACGACATTAGAGTCTGGGTTTCTTGATGCATTCCCCTTCTTCTCTGCATTCCCAACTGCATACACCCAACCTTGTGCATTCCCATTCCCTCCATCCTTATTCTTCAACTTAGGACAATCTCTCTTGAAATGCCATGGTGCTTCACACTCAAAACAACCATTCCCTTTGGGAGCTGCCCCATTGCCCTTCTGAGTATTAGCAACATTTGTGTTGCCAGTACTCCTGCAATCACGGGCAAAGTGCCCTACCTTGTAGCACTTGTGGCACTTCTGGGTGCACGAGCCATTATGGTGAAAATGGTACTTGGTGCACTTGGGCAAGTTTCCCCCATAGGGTTTCTTCTCACCAGTCCCTATATTGTAGACCTTGGCTACATTCTGCTTCTTGAAGGGTTATTGTTGGTGTCCATGGTTGTTTCTGGATGAATCATCCGCCTTCCTTTTGTTATCAAATTTTTCCATATAGGTACGGAGTTTCTGATCCATCAAGTCATTGGCCAACTCAATCATCTCATCCAACGTCTTGGGCTTTGAAGACTTCACATTCCTATAGATGTTATCAGGAAGTCCACGGATGTACTTGTTGATCTTCTTAGTTTCATTACCACAAAACTTGGTACATATCAGGGTTAGCTCTTGGAAACATTCAGTGTATGCTGGAAAATCACTCCCTTTGACCTTTAGGTTCTACAACTTAATTTCTAGTTTCTGGATCTCACCCAGTGGACAATACTTGTCTGTTATTTTCTTCTTGAGTCCTTTCCAAGTCATTGCATATGCCTCGGGTCCTAAGGTTCTTATCTGACCGTTCCACCAAGTCAAAGCAGCACCTAACAGAGTGCAGGTGGCAAACTTTACTTGATTCTCAATCGCACAACCACTGATATTGAAAACTGACTCCATCTTTTCAATCCACCGAGTTAAACCGACCATGCCTTCAGTTCCTTTGAAGTTCAAAGGTTGACATTTCATGAAATTAGCATAGTAACAAGGGCGTACAGTTTGCACATTCCTTCGGTCATCCCCGTGCAAACTGTGGCTTGCGTCTCCAATGGTGGAGTTTCGCTGAAGAGCTTGATCAATCATAGTTTGGACGGATTCTAGAGTCATGTTGTTTAGGTTGGTGTTGTCAGTAGGGGTATTCTGTCCTCGTCTAGTCGTAGGTGCCATGATTTGTCTAGATCACAAAAGACAAAATGTGAGGTTATAAACATGATAGAATATAATAATGTATAGATGAGACAACAACGCAAGAGAGATACATAACATAAACACATCTATTTCATTTATAACTTGGAAAATTTTACATGAAATAGTTGTTGGTACACAAAAATACAATACAAAAGATCTAAGGCTATGCTAGCGGGGAAACCCCTAATACTTAACATGCATGTACAATGACCTAGCAAGATAAAATAACATAAATCACTAGACGTGACTGTCAGCATCCCCTGAAGCATCCTGATGATCTGGAATCCTAGCATCTGGTGCTAGCTGCCTAGCTCTCCTTTGCTGCTCTCGCAGTGCTAACAACTCGGCCTGCATGTCGCCCATCTCTCGCCTCATGTCTCTTATAACATAAAGAGTCTCTACCATCTGTGCCTGACGCCTATGGTCAGTCTCTTGAAGCGCTGCTATCTCAGCATGTTGCATCTGAAAGCGAGTATCATGTACCTGATGATGTGTCTGAATAAGAGTACCCTGCAGCTGTAGTTGTGTTTGATGTGCCTAGATATGGGTCTCGTGTGCATACACATGATCACGGTGGGTCTGAAGCTTCTGATGGGCCGCCTGACTCAATCCTATCGAGTGAGCCCAAGCCTCTCGGGAAGCATAAGCCTCCTCCTCCACCATCCACACTGTCTCCTAAAGAGTCATCCTATCCCTCATAAGTAAGTCGACCCGCTGCGAGTCCATATCGACTCGCTGTGATATATGAGACCTACTATCCTGAGCATCCTCTAGTAAAGCATACAAGTCCTGCGTATCATGCTCATGGAGCTCAGCAAACTCTGTAACCCTAGTATTGACCTCTCCCATGGTCATAGGTGCTATCTCAGGAACTGCCTCTGCCAGATCTACCCAAGTATCCCTAATACCATACCCAACCTCACTAATCCCATGTAACACCCCCAAATCTGGGTCGCAGCGGAATGTTGAATATCCGAGGGCGTTACTTCATAGTTCAATAGCACAAGATATGAGAACGACCACTAAACGTGTCGTTTGAAAAAGATACATTGGATTAACAAAATACTAGTTTGTTACATAAGCTCATGGCTTCAAATTGTTCCACAATATAAATAAAGATTTCGGTTTATAACAATTGTCCCCAAAATGTAATAAGACCCCAAATCTTTAATATTGACTCTTCACTTATTGACTTCCAATGTATCATCGCACCTTGTGCCTTATTGACCTGAAAAACATGCTTAAAACGTCAACATAAAGTTGGTGAATTCATAGGTTTATGTAAATCAATTGTAGGACCGCAAGATTTCCAAGTGTATGATTAAGCAACAGATGCAAACATCATAAAAAGTAATTACGGTTTCCTAAGCTCATGACACCGAAGCTCGACGTATATGGATGCAATAAATTGCCAATAAATGCCCCTGAATGATGTTCTAACCCGCAACATCCCAAATCCGACATGGTATACGTTTGTTGTCCGGCAGACCGGCACAGTGAGCGCTACTCACCCAAACGGGGACGTCAATCCCAAATAGATCTATTTATAACATTCGCGCTCGCAATCTAGCAATTGACAGTTCATGATAATGGGGCTCAGTGGGTTATCGCTACTTAGGCAAACACGTAATCAAAGTATAAAATGTACACTTGCGTCCAATTTGTAAAACAAAGCATGTTCTCACCCCAACGATGTAAATCATTTAAATAATTGTAAAACATGGGGCTATGAACTCACCTTAGAAGGTAGTCCTCTGTGGATGATAAATATATCCAAGTATAGCAATGAAACACACCGTCAAATACCTAAGTAAATACGGCCAGTCTTAGTCTACATATTTAGGCTAATGACTTAATGCATAAACTACAATATCTTGCTAGTTTATATATACTGTTATCACTTGTGTGGTGGTGCACATGTTTATTGTATTTGTATTTACGTGATGGCTCTTGGGAAACGTATAAGCGTTGTTAATAAATATTCATATTTATTAAGTCGTGTTCAAAACCGAATAATATCCGAACATATTATAACTCGTCCGATTCGTTAAGTGTTTAAATAATTCACTTTCGTTCACAAAATACCCTTAAGTTTCTTATAATTACAAAACAGTCCCTAGGTTTATGAAATATACAATATTTACATTTTAAACCCTTAAGTTTCCAAAATTACACTTTTAGTCCTCCAACTTTACAAGTTGACACTTTAGGTCCTTTAATGTTTAAAACAGTCCCTTAAGTCCAGAAATGACAGAAACAGCCCCTATACCTTATAAAATCAGTTATTGACAGTTTTAACCCCTAAGTTTGCAAATTGACACCTTTAGTCCCTTAACTTGTAAAAATCGCATTTTAACTCCAATTAAGTTCTAACAAGTGGCATTATGTTTCATTAAGTTCCAATAAGTCAAATAAGCTGTTGTAAGCCTATGAATAAGCTCGGATGAGCCTATTTTGGCTTATTGGGCCTTATTGGACCCGTTAAGGTCCAATAAGTCATTTAAAGGTCCAATTGGGATTTAAAAGGCACAAAAGCCTTTATTAAGCCTATATAAGTTTGTTACTCTTAAAATAAGCTTGGGAGAGCTTATTGGAGCTTATTGGGCTCGTGAGCCCAATAACTCAAACCCGAATAGGTTTAAAAGGTTTTATTAGTGTTTCCAACTTATTTTCTAGGCGTATCAATCACAATGAGGTCTGTTTGTTTCGTCAGCTTATCCAATAAGCTAATAAGCTTCGTTATTGGGCTTCTTGGTCCCAATAGGAACCCGAAAGGAGTTTTAAAGGTTTAGGTTTGGTCCATTAACACTATTTAAGTCCATTAAGCCCTTTCAAGTCCATTAGCTTGTTTAGGATTATTATAGACGTTATAAGCAGTTTAAGCTCATAAATAATTTGACCTAAGGCTTATTTGTGCTTATTGTCTTTTAAAGGTTCACGGGTAATAGGGCTAACAAGACCCATTAAAAAGGATCCGTTAGGTTATTAACATACCCTAGGGTCAAGTGAGCCAATAGGCCGCGTAGATTCTCTTAAATAACTCTCGAGGAGCTTATAAAATAAAGCTGTGGGCCCATCGTGTTAGCTTATTGGGCTTTTTGGTCTCAGTACTTGGCTATATGGCTAGAAGGCCCAATAGAATTTTCACCTTCAGGCATTTTGTTAAAATCAGTCTAATAAGCTTCCATCTATACAATAAGCTCGAATGAGCTTAAAATAAGCTATGGGTCCCCCACTGTTAGGCATGTTGGGCCGGTTAGGCCCATACGTGGGCATGATTGAATTATACAAGGCCCATTGTGTCCCGTTACTCTTCTAGCAACATGTATGTTTCAAAAAGTACCCCAGTGACTATATGTCATTTGTTTAACTTATATATACGTCGCGTTTTACATGCAAACGTTTATTGACGTTGCATATTCGTTCCCAAACCACTACGTCGCGTTTACCTTAACGGTTTACGTATGGTTTTTGGTACAACTCGTATACAAGGGTCTTTATTCGCGTTATGATCCAAGTTTTCTTATAAGCAAAGCATTTATGCCCTAGTTTGTCGTCAATCATTTTTGTACATGCGTTTTAATGGGTTCTTGCACCAAACAAGTATAACATACGCATTTATATGTACGTGAACCATATATTTATCGTGACACAAGTCTAGAAATCAAAAGGAAACTAAAATATGAAATATATAATTTCGTGAGAGACTTACAAAGGTCCTAGAGTTCTTGGTTCGAGTAATGGACGTGTAGGATGCCAACCCTTGGCTTGTGTACCCCTTATGCACTTGTAATATAAACCCTAGTGTATATTGTTGATTCGAATGAAGTAAATGGGAGTGTTTGTTTGCGGTTTAAGACTCGACGCAAGAGGAGAGTGTATATGTTTTCTTGTTTGAGAGTGTGCGAGTTGTAAGAGTGTAAAATAGTGAATGTGTGGGTGTATTTATAGGCAAGTATCTAGTTACATTTCCTAGTCACACAAACAAACCAAATCGTGCCCTAATCCTAGTGGTTTTGTGGTTTTTAGTTAATTACACATTGTTTTGTTAAACCACCCAAGTACCTTTCTTAATTTCAAGGATTTTGGTACAAGATTTACCAAGATTATGGAAATTTTATGGATTTGTGTACATACATGCATGTGGCCGGGTATCCAGGGGAAAAAGGAGAGCAAAATGGTTATTAACCATTGGTGTAAATGAGTTATACTAGTGAACAAATGGGTACTTGTTTTTAATTAAACATGGTTTGTACATGTACTTAAGGATCATTAGGAAGATTTCTAGGTGTATATATGTATGGGACGTGTGGGATTACAAGGAGAAGAGTAGTTTTTGAGATCTTGCTAGTATCATACAAGTACTAGGTTTTAATTACCTTAAAAATGTACATGTACTTAGGAGGTTTTAAGGATTTAGCCGACACGAAGGTGTACAAATGGTTTATGTCCTCTTTGCCTATATTCCGAGCCAACATAGACTTTTTAACACTAGATTATTGATTTAAATTTTGTGTTATACTGTTTGAAAATAAGGTATTGTTTGAGTCTAGTAAGGTCTAGGTATTTCTGTTGTGTCCAAATGTATTTTATTGCGAAAAACGTATCCTTTACGTGACCAATACAAATAAAGTATGCAAAGTTAATAATTAACTTCTTAATAATTATATGACACTTGGTTGATGTAAACCTTAATTTGTTTGGTGACCGTTTACGTTAAATGATTATTTCTAATCTACGCGATTTAGCTTCAAAGTTAATTTAAAAGTAAACGCGTATCGAGGACCAAAACCAAATAAGTGACGAAAATAAAAAAAAAAATAAAAGAGTCGTAAATGACCTGAATTTGAGAAATGTTACAGTCTTTACCCGTTAAAAGAGTTTTGTCCTCAAAGCTTAAGACCTTGTAGTAGATGATGTAGCCCGGTATGTGAAAAGCTGTGGGTATTTCTGTTTGAACGAATCTTCACGTTCCCAGGTGAACTCAGGACCTCTCCTAGAGTTCCAGCGAACCTTAACAAAAGGTATCCGGCTTCGTTTCAATCGTTTGATCTCCAGTTCTATGATTTCAACGGGCTCTTCCACAAACTGGAGCTTATCGTCAACGTGAATTCCTTCTAACGACATGACTAATGGTTCGTCCGCATAACATTTCTTTAGATTAGACACATGGAAGGTATGAACTCTACTCAACTCTTGAGGAAGTTTTCCCCCCCAAAAAAAACCCCCCCCCCTTTGTAGGCAAACTTTTCCCAACTTTGGCTAACACCTTGAAAGGTCTGACATATCTTGGGTTCAACTTACCCCGCTTACCGAATCGTACAACCCCTTTCCAAGGTGAGACTTTTAAGCATAACCCTATCCCCAACTTCGAACTCCATCGGCTTTCCACATTACAAATCCGCGTAGCTTCTTTTGTCGATCCCGAGGCAGCTTGAATTCTCTGCTTGATCAGGACGATCTTTTCCATTGTTTCTTGGATCAATTCCGGTCTAGTCAATTGAGCTTCTCCAACTTCGGCCCATCACATAGGTGATCGACATTTTCGGCCATAAACCTCATAAGGTGCGGCCTTTATGCTAGTGTGAATAACTTTGTTATAATATTAAAACTCGCTAGTGTGAAAATGCTTAACCCATCCTATTGCCAAAATCGATCACAGTAGCAAGCACGTAACATGTCCTTGAAGTTTGATAGTTCTCTTTACTCTGGCCTCAGTTCTGGATGATACGCATCTCATACTATATCCTGTACCCAAAGATTCTGAAATGATCTTTAGAATTAGATGTGAATCTCCCTTCAACGATCACAAATGAAAAGATTGAAACAAGGTAATCCGGTGTCTTGCTACAATTCCTGTTTCAGTACAAACCTCGCAACTGCTAATGGACATCTCCTATAATTGGCAAGAAGTGAGAAGAGATTTTTTGTAAGTCGGTCCACAATCACCCAGATGGTGTCAAAACCTTGTGACACCTAGGAAGCTTGGTGAAGAAAATCCATCGTGATATTATCCCACTTCCACTCGGTATTGCTAGTTTGTACTAACCAGTCCCAGGCCTATTGGTGTTTCGGTACCTTGACCTTTGCACAGTAAAGTATTTGCTAACATATGTGGCCGATGTCAGCATTTTACATATGTGCCACCTAATATACTTTTTCATGTCTTGGTACAACAATCTTTTCAGAACTGGGATTGATAAGAGTATCTAACTTGTGAGATTCGTGCATAATCACCGGATCTTAAGGTCTCCATAGCAAAAGGTAACCAACTCCTAGTCGTGTACACATAAAGTTCTGTCGGCGCGTGGTTCAACTTTCCTGGTATATTTCCTTTCTGATCATACCGCTTACATCTTCATTCTCAAGATTTTTTGTATCGTGGGCTTTTCGATCTAAAGTCTTCAAAATCGTAAGGGAAGATCCAAGCCATGGTCATAAACTAAAGCACGAAACCCGCAATGGCTCAAACCCGTTCCTTAAGGCTTAATGCATCGGCCACTAAAGTTTGCCGTCCTGGATGATAACGAAAGTCATAATCGTAATCACTTAGCAATTCAAGCCAACGGCGTTTCCTCATGTTAAGCTCCTTTTGATCAAGGATGTATTGTAAACTTTTATGGTCGGTGAACACAGTGCATCTGGTTCCATATAATTTAGTGACTACATATCTTTAGATCAAATACCACCGATCCAAAGTTCTAAATCATGAGTGGACGTAGTTTATTCTCGTAAACTTTAAGTGTCGAGAAGCATAGACAATCACCATTCTCTTCTCTCATCCATACAGTCGCCTAAACCCTTGTGTGACGCATCACAGTAGACCACAAAGTCTTCGCTTCCTTCAGGTAAAGCCAGAATTGGCGCACTGCACAACTTCTGCTTTATTAACTGAAAAGCGTTTTCTTCCTTTTCACCCTAGTCAAACTTGATTCCTTTCTGAGTAAGCTTCGTCCATTGGTTTAGCAATCTTTGAAAAACCCTCAATGAACCTTCGATAGTACCCAGCAAGACCTAAAAATTGGCGGATATACCTTAGGAGATGCCCAATCTTTGATGGATTCTATCTTGGTTGGATCCACATGTATGCCTCTGCTATCAATGACATGACCAAGAAATTGTACATTCGGGATCCAAAATTCACATTTTGAAAACTTGGCATACAACTTATCCTTCTTGAGCAATTCTAAAAATTTCCTTAAGTGTTCCTTCGAGCTCCTTCTCGTACTTTGATAAATAAGTTATATCATCAAATGAAGACAATTACGAACTTATCCAGGTAAGGCTTGCACACTCGGTTCATGAGGTCCATGAATACCGCATGTGCGTTTGTCAGTCCAAATGGCATAACCTAAAACTCGTAATGACCATACCGAGTTCAGAATGCCATCTTTGGAATGTCTTGCTCTCGTACTCTAAGCTGGTGATAACCCGATCTCAGATCTATCTTTGAATAAATACTGGATCCTTGGAGTTGATCAAATAAATCGTCGATCCTCGGGAGCAGATAACGATTCTTCACCGTCAATTTGTTTAACTCCCGGTAGTCAATGCACATCCTGAATGACCCATCCTTCTTTTTGACGAACAAGACCGGGGCTCCGTAAGGCGAGGGACTAGGTCTTATGAATCCCTTATCGGAAAGCTCTTGCAGTTGTTCCGAAAATTCCTTCATTTTCAGTGGTGCCAATCGAATACAAGTGCTCGAGCTGCGGGTTGCGGCTCCTGGAATTATGTCGATCTGAATTCCCACTGGTCGAAACCGGAGGAAGACATGGCAAGTCCTCGGGAAACACTTCAGGAAAATCTCTGACGATAGGTACATCCTCAAGTTGTTTTCCTTATGACTTGTCCTCCTCTTTCTTGGCGGATATCTGTGCCAAAAAGATCTGACATCCTTTCGCCATGTACTCTTGAGCCTTTGAACATGAGATAATGGTCAACCGAGATTCTCTCCCGTTGTTACTTTCGTTACCATGAAAAATCAAAGTTTCATTTCCATAGGGAATTTGAACAAGTTTCTCATCACACACGATCACGGCGTGATACTTTCTTAGCCAATCCATGCCGATTATAATGTCGAAACTTCCCAGTTCTACGGGCATTAGATCTATGTTTGAACGTATGGTTTTAAAGAAAACGTAAAGTACAAACCTCGTATCAATAGTGTCTCCCCGACTATTTTCCACTGCTAGTCGACATCATAATTGATTTCTAATGGAGTGTGGCGAATGTAATCAGGAACTAAATGCAGTGTATATAAATCTTCTATCCGGACACCAATGTCTAAAAAATAGATGCGTAGTGTTGTTAAAGATGAACGTACTCTGTAGACGACATTGGAGTTGGGTTTTCCGATGCCATTCTTCTCTTCTCTGCATCCCAACTGCAATACAACCACCTTGTGCAATTGGCATTTCCTCCATCCTTATTCTTCAACTTTGGACAATCTCTCTTAAAATGTCCTACGAGTCCACATTCAAAACACCATTTCCCCATGGAATTGCCACATTCCCTTCTGAGTATTAGCAACATTTATGTTGCCAGAACTCCTGCAGCCGCGGGCAAAGTGCCCTACCTTGTTGCACTTATGGCTCTGTCTGAGTACATGGCCATTTATGTTAAAAATGCACTTGGTGCACTTGGCAATTCCTCCTACGGCATCATTTCATCATCCTGTCCCCATAAGCTGTAGACCAATGGGCGACATTCTTGCTCTTGAAGGGTTATTGTTGGTGACCATGGTTGTTTCTGGATGAATCATCAGCCTTCCTTTTGTTGTCAGACTACCTTTCCGCGTAGGACGGAGCTTCCTATGACCACCAAGTTCGTTAGCCCAACTCAATAAGTCTCATCAACGACTTGGGGTCTAGGCAGATATTGACATCCCATAAATATTGTCATTAAGTCACTGATGTACTTGTACGCAACCTTCTCGGTTTCATTGGCAACAAACTTGTACATATCAGGGTTAAGCTCTTAGAAACGTTCAGTGAAGCAGGAACATCGTGTCCCTTTGACCCTTTAGTTCACAACTCGATTTCTAGTTTCTGATTTCACCCTGCGGACAATAACTTGTCCGTCATGCTTGTTCTTTGAGTACCACCCAAGTCATTGAATATGCTTTCAGGACCTAAGTTCATATATAACCATTCCACCAAGTCCAAAGCGAGTGCACCTAACAGAGTGCAGGTGCAAACTTAAACCTGATTTTCAATAGCACACACCACTGATATTAAAAGACTGCTCCATTTTTTAAAAAAAAAAAATCCACCAAGTTAATCCGACTACCATTCAGAACACCTTTGAAGTTCAAGGGTTAGACATATTCATAAAGTCAGTGCGTAGAAACAAGGCGTGCAATTGCACATTCCTTTCGGTCATCCCCGAGCGAACTGTGGGCATTCGTCTCCATTGGTGGAGTTTTCCGAAGAGCCTTAATCAATCATAGCTTGGAAACGGAATCCCGGGTGAGTATGTTGTTTGATTGGGAGCGTTGCTATTAGGGGTATTCTGTCCTCGTCTGGTCGTAGGTGCCATGATTTGTCTAGATCACAAAGGACAAAACGTAGGGTTATAATTATGACAGAATAAAACAATGTATAGATGAGACAACAACACAAGAGAAATACATAACATAAACACATCTATTTCATTTATAACTTGGAAAATTTTACATGAAATAGTTGTTGGTATACAAAATACAATACAAAAGATCTAAGGCTATGATGGCGGGGAGAACCCCTAATACTTAACATGCCTGTACAATGACCTAGCAAGATAAAATAACATAAATCACTAGATGTGGCTGTCAGCATCCCCAGAAGCATCCTGGTGATCTGGAATCCTAGCATCTGGTCCTGGCTGTCTAGCTCTCCTTTGCTGCTCTCGATGTGCTAGCAACTTGGCCTGCATGTCACTCATCTCTCGTATCATGTCTCTTATCACTCGGAGAGTCTCTGCCATCTGTGCCTGACGCCTACGTTCAGACTCTCGAAGCGTTGCCATCTCAGCCTGCTGCATCTGGAAACGAGTCTCAATATACCTTTGATATGTCTGAAATGAGAGTACTAACTTAATTCCGCAAGTAGCTGTAGGGTTGTACCTGATGTGCCTGGATATGGGTCTCGTGTGCATACACATGATCACGGTGGGTCTGAAGCTCCTGATAGGTCACCTGACTCAATCCTATCGAGTGAGGCCCAAGCCTCTTCGGGAATCCTAAGCCACCTCCTACCACAACCATAACTTCTCCTAGGAGAGATCATCCTATCCCCCATAAGTAAATCGACCAGACTGTAGTCTATACGACAGAACATTAAGCGAAACAGTTAACAGAAAATACATCCTGTTATATACGAGTCCTACCATCCTGAGCAATACCTCTAATAATGCATACAAGTCATAGTGTAACACGCTCATGTGGAGCAATCATGAAGCTCGTACCGCCTAGTATTGCCTCTCGCCCTCGTTACTCCCACGGTCATCAAGGTGCTACCTCAAGAAGCTATCCTCTGTCGGATCTACCCAAGTATCCCTAAATACCATAGCCCAACCTCACTAAACCCTTGCTGTATCGCTTCAACATCTACGAGCTGACAAACCATAATCTACCCCTCGAACCTTAACGTAGTTATGGCAGTAGAACTCTCCCCGATCTCATATCTGGAAGCCTAGAGTGGAACAAGACCAACCTCTTGGGTGCGAGGTGGCTGCTCGAACAATCGGAAAAAAGAAGTCCCCTACGGTCAGCAGGTGGTGGTAAGTAAAGAGATAGTGGTAGTGGTGGTAGTGGGGGGTGATGGTAAATGCCAGCATTAACGGGCATCAATAAGAGCCTGAGAGGATGATATCCCTGAGTGCCTGATTTGGGTTGGATTACCCAGATAATGGTATAAAGGGTGATGGCACAGGAGGTGGTGATGATGTGGCAGGTGGGGCCCGTGCACCTAGCAAGGGCGCTCTCGCTGCAAGGTGGTGATAGTGACATAGGTGTGATGGTGATGGAGTATGTCAGGCTAGAAGTCTATTAACCTCTGCCTCTGGTGGAAGGGATATGGAAGCCTAAAGCCGGACAGTGATCCTAGCACTAGTGGTAGAAATGTCAGTGGAGGGTGGTGGTATAACAGGCTATGTTCCCTTAGGTGGGGAAACAGGCTCAACAGTAGGTACAACAATAGCAGAGTCGGCCAGAGCTAAGTGCTCCTCCTCCTCCTCCTCATCATCATCCTCCTCATCCTCATCCTCATCATCGGCGTCATCCCTAGATGATTCGTCGTCATCATCATCTCCATCATCTCCCCCGTCCATAAGATAGTCAACCGGACCATCCTCTGTCTCATCACCCTCATACTTCTCTGGATCCTCTTGGGAACGACTCAGCAAACATACCCTGGATTGACTTCAACAGTGGGATGAATCAACAGAGGTAATGCTGCTCCATATAGCCGGAACAAATCTCATCCTCTAAATGGTATAACATTAGGTACAGCAGTCTCGTGCACGTAGTCAGGATCATGTGCATGTATGAACATAGGCTCACGCTCATCCTCGTCCTGAGGAACTGGCGGTGTCTGTGGCTCCTCTGGGCCTGGTATGTAATCCGATGATAGTAGGGCTACTGGCTGCATAGGGAGTCCATCGTATCCGTATACGATGACTCATGGAATGCCTCCATCAGATATCTCCTCATCGGCTCCCCAGAAGACCCTGCCTGGCTCAGAATCGGTTAGACGGAAGTGTAGGTAACAGCAGATGATGCAGAAGACATGATTGCCGCAAAAGCAAAAATAACTTATATAAGTATTAATTATAAGAGAGATCTGTATGTTATGTCTATAAGTTTTAATTATAAGATTCTTATATGTAATACGTATTTTTTGTATAATTAATAATACGCATAATATCAATACATTTAAAGCACTTAGTAACTACTAACGCTAAAACAGTGTGTGTCATGTAAGCAATTATAATTAGATGCAAACAATACTGTATGGTATGTCCGTGCAAATCCCGTTTGTGAATAAAGTGTTTAAAAATGTTATAGTCCAGACAAAACTTTTGACCTGGTTCTCTATAACCTTGGCTCTGATACCAATCTGTAACACCCCTAAATCTGGGTAGCAGCGGAATGTTGAATATCCGAGGGCGTTACTTCATAGATCAATAGCACAAGATATGAGAACGACCACTAAACGTGTCGTTTAAAAAGATACATTAGATTTAACAAAATACTTGTTCATTACATAAGCTCGTGGCTTCAAATTGTTTGACAACATAAGTAAAGATTTCTTATAACAAATGTCCCAAAATGTAATACGCCCTAAATCTTTAATATTGACTCTCCACAGAGTGACCCCCAATGTATCTTGGCACCTCGTGCCCTATTGACCCGAGAAAAACATGCTTAAAACGTCAACATAAAGTTGGTGAATTCATAGGTTGTATGGTAAATCAATTGTAGAACCGAAAACAAGATTTCCATGTGTAAGATTAAGCAACTGATGGCAAACAGCATAAAAAGTAATTACGGTTTCCTAAGCCATAACACCGAAGCTCGACGTATAAGGAATGCAATAAATTAGCCCAAAGAATACCTGAATGATGATCTAACCTGCAACATCCCAAATCTGACATGGTATACCTTTGTTGTCCGGCAGACCGGTACAGTGAGCGCTACCCACCCAAACGGGGACGTCAATCCTAAATAGATCTATTTATAACATTCGCGCTCGCAATCTAGCAATTGACAGTTCATGATAAAAGGGGCTCTTCATGTGGGTTATCATCGCTACTAATAGGCAAACACTTAATCATTATATAAATGTTCTCTTGCGTACCAATTTGTAAACAAAGCATGTTCTCTGATTCGAAGCCTTAATGTATGTATATATATATATAAATATATTAATATATAAAATAGAATATATATATAACTAAATAATACCAAATGTGATAGTAAGAGAGCAATCCCGTTATGATATAAAAATATTAGCTGTGAGACAAACAATATTTTATCTCCCGGATGTCGTATCCCGACGAGAGATGAATTTGAAATCCACGAAAGCGTTTTGTTTGATGCTTGAATATCGAATATTTTTGTTTTTGGTTCTAAACTAAAAATTTAATTAAACTATTTAAAAACTAGATAGCAAATAGCGAGTAATTAAACGAAGAACGATATATTGATAAAAATATGCTTCCAAGTGTAATTGACTAATCCTTAAGTGTGAATTAAACATACAATTAAGTCCTTATTGATGAACCAATATCTTTCTAACAAATTATCTTCTCACAACGTTGGCTTATATTGAAAACAACTCTTATTAAGATATCGATTACTAAATTATTACCTAATTATTCTTACGGCTTTTCCCGCTCGAATAACCAAAACAATAATTTAAGTAATATAAAAATCACTAATCAATATTTTCTCCTCTTTATTAATCAGATTTAATTCTCTAAACAATTTAACACTTAGCAAGCATATATAAAAATCTACTCACTACACATATTAATAAAACTAACACTAATCAACAAAGCAAACATTTTTAAACTAAATAATAAGCTACAACTACTAATAAGAGAAAATTAAAAGAAAGAAAACCCCGATTGAAGAAAATGGAGACGAATATAAACCACCCGATCTTATAAACTTAATTAAACACTAAAGATTAAAACTTTATTAGTTTTTATGACTACTTAGTTAATAAAGCTACAAACTTTATATACTAAATAGCCTTAAAAACTAAAAAGCTTTAAACTTTAATAGTAAAATAAGCTGTAAGTCCAAACTCCTCGCCTAAGTGTTGGATAGAAATTTATCATACATTAAACAAACAAGGATAAGATGAACAAGTAATATAAAGCTACTAAGTCAAAAAAAGCTATAAATTTATCTTAAAACAATAAGCTTATAAAAAGATGAAAACTTATAAATCTAAATCTACCCTTAAAAAACTAAGGTGTTTTCAAGTCATTGTGAACTTGGGATCGGGGTATATTTAAAGATTTAGATCTAAGAAAAATAAGCTAGAATTAAAAAGCAACAAACTTTATGCTAGAAAATAAGCTAAAAATAATAGATTTACTATTTTTAGATCTAATCCACCCGAAACTAAGGTGTTCAATCAAGTGAACTCGGATCGGGTATGATTAAGGATTAGATCTATATAAAAAAATAAGCTTGAATAAAAATAAGCAATCGACAATAAGCTAAAATAAGCTCACTCGAAAAGCTCTAAATCGAAAACAATATAAAATAAGCTAGTCTAAATAAGCTATGGAAGTAGCTTATTAGAATATAAGCTTAAGAGATGGGATCCAAAAATAAGCTATAAGCATGAGCTTATTTGGAAATAAGCAAAAGAAGAGAGAGAGTAGAAGAATAAGCATAAAAAGAAAATAAGCATTAAGAAATAATAAGCATTTAATAAAAACCAACCTTAAACATCTTCATTAATAAGCTCAAAATCTTGATTACAATAAGCTAAATAAGCTATAAAAGCTTTTACAATAAGCTAAAAATTATACTACACTACTCCTAAAACTAACCTACATTACTATGAAAAAAAATACACAAAAAACTCACTCAAATGAAGCTCCTGCGTCTTGTATATATAGCCTAAGTGGTAGGAGGGCAATTTCGTCATTTCAAGCCTTTGTCCAATCATAATGCTAGATCTGGGGGCATTTTAGTCATTTCGTCACTCCAACCGCCACATTTATTTCCTATGATTGGCTCGGAAACGCGTTCCTCGTTCCAGCTAATCATTAGCTGTATTATTCCATGTCCACCAACCATAAGCTGCCACGTCAGCTTCTAGAAGGACCCAATGATGGGCTCGGATCCCGAGCCTCCTACAGTACCTCGTAACCTCCTTGACAACCTCAGATGAACAGTACCTCGTAACCGCCACCTGAACCTGCAATTAATCATTAGATAGCCACGTGTCACCACCTGAGTGGTGCCATGTGGCTTGCCAGCCGTCACCGGAGCCGCCACCGGACCACCGGTCAACGGCAGCGATCAACGGTGGTCAACGACGGTCAACCGTGGCGGACCACCGGTCAACTACCGCCAGACCACCGATCAACGGCGGTTGACCGCTAGTCAACGGTCAGGTCAAATGGTGGTCACCGCTGCCACGTGACAGCCAAGTGGTGCCACGTGGCAACACGTGGCAGCTGACGTGGCGTAGAGGGGATATTACCATCCTGCGTTTCAAACTCGGGACCTAAGGGTTTGAGATTTAACTCTCCCAACGAAACCAACTACGCTAGGCAACGTTTCGTATTTACTATATAAATAAATTCTATTTAACCCTTTTTAATTTAGGTCTGGGTTCATTATAACTAAAGGATCAAACAAGGACATAAAAAGGTTTAAAATAAAAAAGGTTCACATATGAAAGGCTGGTACCGTTGGACTCGTAATTTTGTGCTCTTTCCAATTGTGTGATCGAGGAATATTATCGACTTCGTTTGAACCTCGATAAACGTAAAAACGTCGTCGAAAGTCACCCAAAAATTATCGTTTTTGCTTTGTTTTCAATCCTTTGTACCTGTAAGACATAAAAATACAATACAAACATATTTGCAACATATTTATCCATATTTTAGTGTTTTAGTCCGTTTATTAGCATTTTCCGAGGTACAAATGATGTGTGTTTTAGCACATATCAAAATTCCCCCACACTAAGCCATTGTGGTCCCACACGCAATGTAAATAGAACACGCCCGAAAATAAATAATTAATCCCCTTTAAATTATTACCCCTCACAATCAAACCAAAGAACATAAAAAGGTCCAATAAGAAGGTCAAAAAATTATTTATTTCGAAAGCGCCCCTGTTTTATAACCACTTAGCAATAAAAGATAAAAACTAAGCTCAGAATTAAATAACATTTAATAAAAGGCTTTAGAACGGAGTTACGTCATGCCTTGATTTCACAATCCCCAAACTAAGCTTAAAACGAAATCACAGTTAAATATAAAGAATAGATGCTAACACTACTCATAAATGCTAATTATGTAAGCGCGGCTACTTTTCGCTCCCTTATTCCTAATTTCCTCTAAGGATTTTATATATTTTGACAAAAAAATGTAGTCCTTATTTTATAAAGTTAAACAACTTTAGAACCATAGATAGTTTGGAATCATTTCCTAAAGAAACGATATGGTGAGAATAAGGTCCCATTAAGGTTCTAATTCGCATGATTTAGGGGTTAGCCTTTTATTTCAGTCGCAAAACTCAACTACGAGTCTAGAGACGGAGCTTTAATTAGAAAGCAGTAGTCGAAATTTGGCTTTAACTTATTATTATTGCCAAATATTAAACCATTCGGTCCTTTAGAAGGCTGCAACCATCGGTTGTGATCCGCAAGATCAGCAAACATATTTCGACTCGAAATTTCCTCGGCCTTTAGAAAGCTGCAAACATCGGTTGTTGTGAGCCGCAAGTATGCAGCAAACTTTTTATCATTCTCGGATTTGATTATAACTCTGTTCTTATTTTTGAAGGTTGCAACATCGGTTGTGAGCCGGCAAGATGCAGCAAACTTTTATCAGCCACAATTATATTATTATTATTATCTCTAAACCCTTTAAACGCCTGTCACATCGGTATGGGCGATCCAAACCATGATCCTGAAGTCTATTTCGGCTTCGATTATTATATAACTTCTTATTATAAAGCAAATTTTAATTCCCTGTGGTCTATTTAAAACAACTGCCAACAATCATTAATTCGAGCCACCATGGTCCAGGGAGTCATTCCCCACAACACTGACAAAACCTCGATGTGTACCTTACTTTCACCAGAAGGAATCTCTATGAAGTGATTTAAACTAAGAAATAAGCAAAGACTAAAGCAACTTTATTTTATTCAACATATTAATAGCGTTTAGTGAAGCAGGTGGGGAAGCAAAAAGCCACAATTAACCTCTATGAGCTCTAAAGATATCCAACTAATCCACGCTTAGCATCAAACTTATATTTAACTCTATCATATTTCGTTCTTTGCAAAATTTTAAAGTTGAGCAAACGCTAAGTCTCGAAAGCTAAGGGGAAAGCTAGAGTTCAAAACTCGGTCAAGTCAAAAGCTACCTAGTTCTACGGGCCTACTTATTTCTATACTTTAATATATTCATCATTTATATATATAACAATATATTAATAAATATAAATATATAAATATATAATAACTGAAAATAATATAAATATATTATATATATATATATATATATATATATATATATATATATATATAATAAAACAATAAAAAAATTTAAAATTTTGGTCAAAACGGGGTTGCGTGGGAACACATATAGGCACAGGTATGATCATATTTCGATAGAAATCCCCCCCCCCACACTTAGAATGGAACATTGGCCTCAATGTTCAAAAATATCGGGTTTTACCCCCACACTTAGGAATGAAAAAGGCAAATGCAAAAAATTCCAAGTGTGAAAGGGGAAACAATATATATATATACATGATCAGGATTGAGGATTCCATAATAAGTAAAAGATCGAAGACCGGATGATTGGAGGATTGAAAACAAGCACGGGTCTTCATGATCTTAAGAAATCCTGCAAAAACGAAACCACATACCATAGAAAGAAACACGCCCCCACACTTAGGCTATAAAATCACACACTATCTTATTAATCAAGAAAGTAGAAAGAAGAAAAGACACGGGTTGCCTCCCGAGAAGCGCTTGTTTTTGTGCGAGTCTCTAGCTTGACTCTCCCCAAATTCCTTTGTCCTTGAGGCAGAAATAGAAGAATAGAAAAATCACTATCGGATTTTCATATGCCACCGGCTTAAGAGAAGAAAAATGAAAAGTGGAAATGCCGAGGTCAAAAATTTTGTCTTCACTCCCGGAGGAGAGAAGAGATGAAGAAGTCACCGGATAGGTGAAGAAGGGTAGAAAAATTCAGACGACACATGTGAAGTCAAGATCATGGTGTTCCTCAAAGAGGAAAGTCACATGTGTCTGAAAAGGAATGTCTAGAAGGGGAGTGGGATCATCATAAAGCAATCTTTCTAGAAAAAGAGTATCCCCTTCGGAGTCCTAGTAGTCACTATCAATACCCGGGGGTATTGATTCATCAGAAGCAAGAAACAAATCGATCTCCTCCATAAAAGGGTCACTATCCTCAACGGGGATATGAGATGGAGGAAAAGACTCGATAGAATTTTCCACATTAAGCTCTTCCGGAGGGCGAGGAGATGAATTATCATACAACAATCTCTCAACACGACGAATTTCTTTATCTGGATCATAGTCGGCTTTATTTATTTTCGGTGAACTTGGTTTGAGAAGAGCGAGTTCATCGGCGAACTCCTCGAGGAGAAAATCAATCTTGGGAGAGAAAGTCATAAAAGTATCACGATTGATTAATGATTCAAGAAGATAAGACTCGGTGTCAAAACGATCATTTTTCGGAGTAGAATCGGGGTCTTCATTATGAATCGGATTAAACTCACTAGAATTGATTTCCTCGTCAAGATCAAAAAGAGGGTTCGAATAAGTTATAAAACTCATTTCGTGAATTTCCTCCTCATGACTCGACTCGTCATCACTAGAGGTAGAATCGTCGAAGAGAGGATTGGAATACGTCAAAAAATTTGTCGTTTGAGAATCATCACAATCGGGCACATCACACTCACCGTCGAAAACATCCTCGGACTCACTTGGGTTTTGAACAAGGTTCTCAACACTAGACTTTATGAATTCGTCCGATTCATTTCCGGAATTGTGTCAAGATGCTCATCCTCCATTATGAGAGAGTCAACGGGCTCCTCGGGTGATAAAGCGGGTGTGATTGCAACACACGGAGGAAGTCCAGAAATAATGATATCTTTCAAGGGAATAGAACTTTCCTCGTCACCGTCATCATCATAAGATGAGGTAGGCAAATTCCAATTTGGAGTATTAATATATTCTGCCAACTCCTCGTTTATACTCACTAAATTCTTGAGAAGTTTGTTAAGCAATTCTTGTACCTCCTTGGATTAAGCATGCTTAATTTCAAGAAATTTGTCCCAAGCTTGCATTAAAACCTTCGGTGTTTCCCGAAAAGAAATACGATTAAACTTCTTTAAAAAGTTTTCTATCGATTTCATTAAGTCTTCTCGAGCTTGCAAAGCTTCCATGCTCGTTTGTTGAGGAGGTTGATGAATGACGGGAAATTGCGGGGGTTCAATTTGGTCAAAACCATAATAATTAGAATCATAAAACGGATTAGGTTCGTAATAATTCATCGGTTGGCATTAAAAAGTCTCTGAGGATACCCCCATAATCTTCACAACATTATATTGTAGTGGAAAAACTTGGTGAAGTTTGTGGAAAATAATCAAAGTTTTGATTGAAACACGGGTCCTGATTGTAGACAAACGGGACTTGTGGTAGACAATCATAACCATAATGGGCATCATTTCCACATAACTCACAAGAATATGTCTCGTACTGGGGTTGTGAAGGATGGTAAGAAAAATCGCAGAGGAATACAAAAGAATTCAAGGATTTGATTCATAAATGAAATGAATTTTCCGGGCACATGAATTGCAAAACGAACAAAATCCATCTTTAAGATTATTTCCACACCATTCCCAAGTACACCGTCGACAAAGAAAACCGTCTAACAAGCCTCCACACCCGTAGCAACTAGGTTGGTAATATGACGTCATTAGAATTAAACAATATAGAGGATAAGAAGAAAGAATTAAACGGATAAGAGGGTAAAGGAGAATATTTTTAGATTTTGAAATAATACATAAGAAAAGAAACAAAAATAAGAAAGAAAAATATTTTTGGTAATTTTTAATATCTATAAAAGAAAAATAAAATAAAAAATATTTTTTTTATTTTTATATTTATTTAAAGAAAATAAAATGAAAATATTTTTGGTATTTTAAAATTTTAATGAAAGAAAATAAAATAGAAAGAGGAAAATATTTTTGGTTTTTATATTTTTTTTATAAGTACGAAAATAAACTTTCAAGACGAAAGGATCTCCAAGGCACTAACTACAAACACTTCGCGTAAATCGTACACCTCTCCCCGGCAGCGGCGCCAAAAACTTTCTGATTAATTATATATAGTATAGTATAAAAATTAAAAACTAAATAATACCATATTAGTAGTAAATAGTATAGAGAGTATCCCGTTTGATATAAAATTGCTTGAGGACAAACAATATTTTATCTCCCGGATGTCGTATCCTGACGAGAGATGAATTTGAAATCTACGAAAGTGTTTTGTTTGATGCTTGAATATCGATTATTATTTTGTTTTGGTTCTAAACTAAGAAATTAAATTAAATATTTAAAAAACTAGATAGCAAATAGCCGAGTAATTAAAACGAATGAACGAAATATTATAAAAGATATTGCTTGCTACGTTATTGACTAATCCTTAAGTGTGAATTAAACATACAATTAAGTCCTTATTGATGAACCAATATCTTTTTAACAAATTATCTTCTCACAACGTTGGCTTATATTGAAAACAACTCTTATTAAGATATCGATTACTAAATTATTACCTAATTATTCTGACCGACTTTTCCCACTTCGAATAACACAAGAACAATAATTTAAGTAATATAAATAATCACTATCAATATAATTCTCCTCTTTATTAATCAACTTAATTCCTCTAAACAATTTAACACTTTAGCAAGCATAATATAAAAAATCTACTCACTACACATATTAATAAAACTAACACTAATCAACAAAACAAACATTTTTAAACTAAATAATAAGCTACAACTACTAATAAGAGAAAATGAAAAGAAAGAAAAACCTGATTGAAGAAAATAGAGACGAATTTAAACCACCCGATCTTATAAACTTAATTAAACACTAAAGATTAAAACTTTATTAGTTTTTATGACTACTTAGTTAATAAAGCTACAAACTTTATATACTAAATAGCCTTAAAAACTAGGGGTGGCAATTTCTGACCCGACACGAAACCCGACCTGAAACCGACACGAAAATTAGCAGGTTTGGGTTGAGTCTAATAGATTTTGGGTCGGGTTTGGGTCGACCTATCTGAGGGCATTTTAGTCATTTTGTCACTCCAACCGCCACATTTATTTCCTATGATTGGCTCGGAAATGCGTTCCTCGTACCAGCTAATCATTAGCTGTATTATTACATGTCCACCAACCATAAGCTGCCACGTCAGCTTCTAGAAGGACCCAATGATGGGCTCGGATCCATAGTGTATGTCATGTAAACATGTATATTAGATGCAAACAAGTAATGTATGTATGTCCCGTGCAAATCCCATTTGTGAAAGCAGTGTTTGAAAATGGTTATAGTCCGGACAAAAACTTTTGACCTGGTTCTCTATAACCTTGGCTCTGATACCAATCTGTAACACCCCCAAATCTGGGTAGCAGCGGAATGTTGAATATCCAAGGGCGTTACTTCATAGATCAATAGCACAAGATATGAGAACGACCACTAAATGTGTCGTTTAAAAAGATACATTAGATTTAACAAAATACTTGTTTATTACATAAGCTCGTGGCTTCAAATTGTTTAACAACATAAGTAAAGATTTCGGTTTATAACAAATGCCCCAAAATGTAATGCGCCCCAAATCTTTAATATTGACTCTCTACAGAGTGACCCCCAATGTATCTTGGCACCTCATGCCCTATTGACCTGAGAAAAACATGCTTAAAATGTCAACATAAAGTTGATGAATTCATAGGTTTATGCAAATCAATTGTAGGACCGCAAGATTTCCAAGTGTATGATTAAGCAACAGATGCAAACATCATAAAAGTAATTATGGTTTCCTAAGCTCATGACACCGAAGCTCGACGTATATGGATGCAATAAATTTGCCAAAGAATGCCTCGGAATGATGTTCTAACCCGCAACATCCCAAATCTGACATGGTATACGTTTGTTGTCCGACAGACCGGCACAGTGAGTGCTACTCACCCAAACGGGGACGTCAATCCCAAATAGATCTATTTATAACATTCACACTCGCAATCTAGCAATTGACAGTTCATGATAAAAGGGCTTAGTGGGTTATCGCTACTTAGGCAAACACGTAATCATGGTATAAAATGTACACTTGCGTCCAATTTGTAAAACAAAACACGTTCTAACCCCAAAGGTGTAAATCATTTAAATAATTGTAAAACATGGGGCTATGAACTCACCTTAGTAAATAGTTCTCTGAAAATGATAAATATATCCAAGTATAGCAAATGAATCACACCGTCAAATATCTAAGTAAATACGGTCAGTCTTAGTCTACAAGTTTAGGCTAAAGACTTAATATATAAACTATAATAAATTGCTACTTTATATATACTATTATCACTTGTGTGGTGGTGCACATGTTTATTGTATTTGTATTCACATGATGGCTCTTGGGAAGGTATTCGATTTCACACGTTTTAGTATACATATAAACGTTATTAATAAATATTCCTATTTATTAAATCGTCGGTTAACTTGTATAATATCCGAATGTAATTCGTCCGGTACGCTAAGTGTTTATAAAATCACTTTTGTTTATAAAATACCCTTAGATTTTCCAAAATTTCAAAACAGCCCCTAGGTTTATGAAATATATACTATTTTACATTTTTAAACCCTTAAGTTTCCACTTGTACACTTTTGGCCCTTCAACTTTACAAAATTACACTTTAAGTTCTTATATGTTCCAATAGTCCTTAAAGTTTCAGAAATGTCAAAAACAGTCCCTTAACTTCCAAAACAGTGAGATGACAGTTTTGACCCTCAAGTTTACAAAGTTAAAGCTATTGTAAGCCTATGAATAAGCTCGAATGAGCTTATTTTGGTTTATTGAGCTTATTAGGCCTTATTGGACCCGTTAAGGTCCAATAAGTCATTTAAAGGTCCAATTGGGATTTAAAAAGCACAAAAGCCTTTATTAAGCCTATTTAAGTTTGTTAGGCTTAAAATAAGCCCGGGAGAGCTTATTGGGCTCGTAAGCCCAATAACTCAAACCCGAATAGGTTTAAAAGGTTTTATTAGTGTTTCCAACTTATTTTCTAGGCATATCAATCACAATGGGGTCTGTTTGTTTGGTCAGCTTATCCAATAAGCTAATAAGCTTCGTTATTAGGCTTATTGGGCCCAATAGGAACCCGAAAGGAGTTTTAAAGGTTTAGGTTTGGTCCATTAACACTATTTAAGTCCATTAAGCCCTTTCAAACTTGTATAAGCTTCGTATACATTACTTGTTTGCATCTAGGATATATGCTTATATGATATACGCTATTTTAGCATTAGTAATTACTAAGTGCTTACATGATTGACATACGTATATAAATTATATTACGTATAGTACTATAAGAGTCTTATAGATATAACATAGAGACCACTCTTATAATTAAAGCTTATAGACATATCATACCGATCTCTCTTATAAGTAATACTTATATAAGTTATTTTTGCTTTTGCAGCAGTCATGTCTTCTGCATCGTCCGTTGTTACCTACACTTTCGTCTACACCGACTCTAAGCCCGGCAGAGCCTTTTGGGGAGCCGATGATGAGGAGGTATATGAGGGAGGCATTCCACGGGTCATCATATATGGATACGACGGACTCCTTATACAGCCGGTAGCCCTACCATCACCAGATTACATACCAGGCCCAAAGATCTAACAGACACCGCTTAGTACCTTCAGGACGAGGATGAGCGTGAGCCTATGTTCGCACTGGTACATGATCCTGATTACATGCCAGAGCCTGTATACCCCGAGTACATACCATTGGAGGATAAGCATGTGTTCCCAGCCAAGGAGCAGCCATTACCTCCTGTTGATTCACCTACTATTGGACACCTTGGTTATATTCACTGAGTCGATTCACGTGGTGGATTCAAGAGGGTTGAGGAATGATGAGATAGAGGATGGTTTCGATTAACTATCCTATGGACGGGGGAGATGATGGAGATGATGATGACGGTGATTCATCTGGGGATGACGCCGATGATGAGGATGAGGAGGACGAGGAGGAGGAGGAGGAGCACTTAGCTCCGGCTGACTCTACTATTGTTTTACCTACTGATGAGCCTGTATTTCCCCCACCTCAACTGAGGGAATGAGCCTGCTATATCCCACCCTCCACGACATTATATGGGGCTTGGGATTACACATCCGGCCTAAGGCTTCCATATCCTTGTGTACAGAGGCAGAGTTGAGAGGCTTTTCTGGGCCATGATACTCCCTTCACCTTCACCACCTATTCACTATCACCACCCTCTGCAGGAGAGCGCCTTACTAGGTGCACGCTCCACCTGCACATTCATCACCACCACCTGTGACCATCACCATTACTACCATCATCTGGGTGTCCAACCCAAGTTCAGACACTCATGATAGCCTCTACTCAGGCTCTTATTGATGCAGTTACAGCCGCATTACCATCACCTCCACTACCACCACCTCTATATATACCACCACCTGTTGACCGTAGGGATGATTCCCCGAGTTCTGGAGTAGCCACCTCGCTAAGAGGTTGTGTTTGTCCACTCTTCTCAGGCTAGAATATGAGATCGAGAGAAGTTCTAATGCTAACTCCTAAGAAGGATGGGGGTTAGATATATGGTTTGTCATCACGGTAGATACTAAAGAGAGGCGACAAGGGATTAGAGATGTTGGGTATGGTATTAGGGATACTTGGATAGATCCGGCAGAGACAATTCCTGAGGTAGCACCTATGACCGTGGGAAAGGTCAATAATAGGGTTACAGAGCTTACTGAGCTCCATGAGCATGATACGCAGGACTTGTATGCCTTACTAGAGGATGCTCAGGATAGTAGGTCACGTATATCACAGCGTGTCGCTATGGACTCACAGTGGGTCGACTTACTTATGGGGATAGGATGGACTCATCCAGGAGACAGTATGGTGGTAGAGGAGGAGGCCTATGCTTCCTGAGAGGCTTGGGCTCACTCGATAGGATTGAGTCAGGAAACCCATCAGGAGCTTCAGACCCATCGTGATCATGTGTATGCACACGAGACTCATATCCAGGCACATCAGGCACAAGTAAAGCTGCAGAGTACTCTCATTCAGACACAGCACCAGGTGTATGAGACTCATTTTCAAACATAGTAGGCTGAGATAGCAGCGCTTTGAGAGTCTGATTGTAGGCGCCAGGCACAAATGGCAGAGACTCTTCGAGTGATGAGAGACATGAGACGAGAGATGAGTGACATGCAGGCTGAGTTGTTAGCACACCAAGTAGCAGCTCGGAGAGCTAGCGGCCGGACCAGATGTAGGATTAAGATTCACCAAAGAGGTGCTTCGTAACCGAACCATTATAAATTCTTGTGTTGTGGTTTGATCTTTCTAACTCTTATCTCTTATTTTTTTTATTTGTTCTTACTTATTTATATTATTCATATTGTGCAAGTATTGAATTCACAAAAAGTGAAATCTAAGTTTTATAAACAAACATAAACATTAAATTAAAAAATGGTAAACTATTCAACCCCCCTTCTAGATTTCCACAAAGTTCTAAAAATACCTTAATGGCCTCTATAACATATTCAACCTCAAACAAACAACCTTCAGGCGAGAAGGTGTAGACACCCCTATCATACTCAGTCCTAGTAACATTCATTCAAAACAGCAAGCAATTAGGGCAAACATAAAACCTAATCAATCAAACAATAATCGAAACAAATATTAAAAGTGTACCTTGTTAAAAAGATCTTCTTGTTCTTCGATTAATAATAAATAGATCTCTTTCCCTGCAACTAATTAGTATAATAAGGTTTTACAAAACTAAACTAAATAATAGATCATAGGAATGTGAAACAGAAATAATTTATTTACTTGTTTGTTTTGTTTGACAAATGTTAATAATAATTGATTATGTAATCTGATGCCTGCAACTTTAAAACTGCCGAGACTTCCTTTTCATATTCATTTGATATCATATTCTTCTTCACAAGTGCACAAGATGGCAATAAATTACTAGATGATGAGAGATTAAGTTTGGCTGATGATCTCAAGAAAGCTCATGATCAAAATCAAAACAAGTCAAAGTGAACAAGCTCAATTGTTATCTAAAGATCACTACAACAAAGTACTAGATGTAACATGAAGAATCAAAAGACTGCAAGCTGTAAGAGCTTAAGTCTAGTGTTTTCAAGGGTGACCTCCCTTAGGGGGAGATTGTTAGATATGAGTAAAAGACTCGGTCACCCCGTATATTTATTGTTTATAATAGTTCGTAGTTTAATAGTTAATCGTATGTCTTTCGGTTTTAAGCCGGGTACTAATACCCGGTATTTTGTAAAAACTATATAAGCCTCTTCCAACTTTGGAAGAGGTAAGCTAGTCAATTTCATTTTCACTTTAAACACATACACTCTCTCTCTAAAATATCTCTCTATGTGTTTCTCTCTCTAGAAACTAGCCCAATCACAAGAATCATCACCCGTGTTATGAATTAAACGATCCTACAATTGGTATCAGAGCCTCGGTGGATTCGTGATTGATTCGTGTGGTTAAACTAGCTCAGATTCGTGCTAATTTTGAACCAAAAACACCCCACGACTCAAAAATCTTTTTGGGCTCAAGTGGTTGGTTAATCGTGATGTTTTTCTTGTTCTACATGCTAAGGAAGTAGTATTGTTAAGATAGGGTATGGAAGGGAATGGGAACTGCACAAGGCTGGGGTTTATGCAGGTTAGGAAATGCAGAAAAGAGAGGAATTGCATCAGGAAACCCGGTGCCAATGTCGTCATGGGTTACGTTCCTCTTAAATAACCACTATGTAATCTTTCTTATTCGACACTGGTGCCGGATAGAAGCTCTTTATATCATGCATTTAGTTCCTGATTAACATCACCCAATTCTATTAGAAATTGTTCTGATGACGAATTAGGCTGATGGGAAATTTGTCGGATAGACACTATTATATGAGGTATGCATTTAATTTCTTAGACCCATCATTCAACATAGATTAATGCTATAGGAACTGGGTAAGTTTCATATGTCATTATGGTCCTTAGGACTGGTTAAGAAGATGTCACGCCGTGATCGTGTGCGATGAGAAACTTGTTTAAGTTCCCTATGGGAATGAAACTTTGACTTTTTGTGGAAACAAAAGTAGAAACAAAAGTAGAAAAAGGAGAGAATCTAGGTTGACAGTTATCTTATGTTCAAAACCTCAAGAGTACATGGCAAAAGGATGCCAGGTCTTTTTGGCGCAGATATCGCAAGAAACAGAGCGTGACATGTCGGAAGGGAAAACAATAAGGACCGTTCCAATCGTCGTAGGATTTAGAGTATTTCCCAAAGAGACTTGCCAGGTCTTCCTCCGGCTCGACCAGTGGAATTCCAAATCGACTTAATTCCAGGAGTCGCACCCGTAGCTCGAGCACCGTATCGATTGGCTCTATCCAAAATGAAGGAATTATCAGAACAATTACAAGAGCTTTTCGACAAAGGATTCATAAGGCCTGGTTCCTCACCTTGGGGAGCCCTGGTCTTATTCGTCAAAAAGAAGGATGGGTCATTCTGGATGTGCATCGACTACCGGGAGCTAAATAAATTGACAGTAAAGAATCGTTATCCACTCCCGAGGATCAACGATTTAATTGATCAACTCTAAGGATCCAGTATTTATTCGAAGATAGATCTGAGATCAGGATATCACTAGCTTAGAGTGCGAGGGAAAGACATTCCAAAGACAGAATTCCGAACTCGGTATGGCCATTACGAGTTCCAGGTTATGCCATTCGGACTGACAAACGCACCTGTGGTATTCATGGACCTCATGAACTGAGTATGCAAGCTATACTTGCAAGCCTTACTTAGATAAGTTTGTAATTGTCTTCATTGATGACATACTTATTTATTCAAAGGACGAGAAGGAACACGAAGAACATCTTAAGGTAATTTTAGAGTTGCTTAAGAAAGAGAAGTTGTACGCTAAGTTTTCAAAATGTGAATTTTGGATTCTGAAGGTACACTTCCTTGGTCACGTTATTGATAGCAGAGGTATTCATGTGGATCCAGCCAAGATAGAATCTATCAAAGATTGGGCATCTCCTAAGACACCAACAGAGATCCGCTAGTTTTTAGGTCTTGCTGGGTACTATCAAAGGTTCATCGAGGGATTTTCAAAGATTGCTAAACCAATGACAAAGCTCACTCAGAAAGGAATCAAGTTTGATTAGGGTGAAAAGGAAGAGAACGCGTTTCAGTTAATAAAGCAGAAGTTGTGCAGTGCGCCAATTCTGGCATTACCCGAAGGAAGCGAAGGCTTTGTGGTTTATTATGATGCTTTACACAAAGGCTTAGGCGATGTGTTGATGCAGAGAGAGAAGGTGATTGCCTATGTTTCTTGACAGTTAAAATTTTATGAGAAGAACTACACCACTCATGATTTAGAACTTGGATCGGTGTTATTTGCTTTAAAGATATGGAGACACTATCTATATGGAACCAAATGCACCGTGTTCACCGACCATAAAAGCTTACAACATAATCTCGATCAAAAGGAGCTTAACATGAGGCAACGCCGTTGGCTTGAATTGCTAAGCGACTATAATTGTGACATTCGTTATCATCCAGGGAAGGCAAACGTAGTGGCTGATGCATTAAGCCGTAAGGAGCAGATTGAGCCACTGCGGGTTCGAGCCTTAGTTATGACTATTGGCTTGGATCTTCCAAAATGAATTTTAGAAGCTCAAATCGAAGCCCAGAAACCAAAGAATCTTATGAATGAAGATGTAGGCGGTATGATCAGAAAGGATATACCCAAGGAAAGGTTGGAACCACGTGCCGACAGGACTTTATGTTTACACGGCAAGAGTTGGTTACCTTGCTATGGAGATTTAAGATCCGTGATTATGCACGAATCTCACAAGTCAAAATACTCTATCCATCCCAGTTCTGAAAAGATGTACCAAGATGTGAAGAAACTGTATTGGTGGCCAAACATGAAGGCTGACATCGCTGCTTATGTTAGCAAGTGCTTGACATGCATGAGGGTCAAGGCCAAACACCAAAGGCCATCAGGGCTATTAGTATAACCAGCAATACCCGAGTGGAAATGGGATAATATCACGATGGATTTTATCACCAATCGTCATAAGGTTTTGACACCATCTGGGTGATTATGCACGAATCTCACAAGTCGAAATACTCTATCCATCTAGGTTCCGAAAAGATGTACCAAGATGTGAAGAAACTATATTGGTGGCCAAACATGAGGGCTGACATCGCCACTTATGTTAGCAAGTGCTTAACGTGTGCAAGGGTCAAGGCCGAACACCAAAGGCCATCAGGACTGTTAGTACAACCAGCAATACCCAAGTGGAAATGGGATAATATCATGATGGATTTTATCTCAAGCTTCTATGTCGTCACAAGGTCTTGACACCATCTGGGTGATGCTATTGTAGATTGACCTTACAAAATCTGCCCATTTTGCCCATAAGGGAGAATGATCCATTAGACAAATTGGCAAGGTTGTACTTAAAAAGGATATTAGCAAGACACGAGATACCTGCTTCAATTATCTGTGATCGTGACGGGAGATTCACATCTAATTTTTGGAAATCATTCCAGATAGCTTTGGGCACAGACATAAATATGAGCACTGTATATCATCCAGAAACTAACGGCCAGTGTGCAGAGATAAACTTTAATTTCCCTCCTAAACTCTCGAGGAACATGCTACGTGCTTGCGTGATCGATTTTGTTAAAGGATGGGTTAAGCATTTGCCATTAGCCGAGTTTTCATATAACAACAGTTATCACGCTAGCATAAAGGCCGCAACTTTATGAGAGCATTGTATGGTCAAAAATGGCGATCACCGGGTGTGCTGGGATGAGGTTGGAGGAAGCTTAATAACTGTTGGAATTGATCCAAGAAGAAACAAGGAGAAAAGATCGTCTTGATAGCAAAGGATTAAGCTTGTCAGGGATCGACAAAAACGAACTACGCTGATCGGAAAACGAAAGCCGATGGATAGTCCGAAGTTAGGGTTTTTTGTTTAAGGATAGTGTATGATTATGGTCTCACCACAACCAATAAAAAATGGAAAAGGGGTTGTCCGTATTTGGTAAGCGGGGGGGCAAGCTTGAATCCAAGATTACGGCGGAGTCCTTTCAAGGTGATAGCAAAGTGGGGAATGTTTCCTTCAAAGCTAAGAACTTCTTAAGAGTTGAGCAGAGTTCTTATTTTCAAGTAATCTAATCTATGAAGAAATGTTACGCTGAGAAACATTAGTATACCGTTAGAAGGAATTCACTGTTGACGATAAGCTCCGTTTATGGAGGAGCCCGTTGAAATAATGGACGTGAAGATCAAACTTGCAAGCGAAGGAAGCAGATACATTGGTTTTAAGGTTCGCTGGAACTCTAGGAGAGGTCCTGAGTTCACCTGGGAACGTGAAGATTCGTTCAAACAGAAATACCCATAGCTTTTCACAAATCGGGCTTCGTCATCCACTAACAAGGTCTAAGCTTTGGGACAAGGCTCTTTTATTCGGGGTGGAGACTGATAACATTTCTCAATTTCAGGTCATTTTACGACATCTATTATTCGTCACTATTTATTTTGGTCTGATACGCAGTTACTTTTAAATTAACTTTAAGATAAATCGCGTAGACTAGAAATAATCATTTAATGTAAACGGTCATCAAATAAATTAATGTTTACATCAACCAAGAAATAAATAATTATTAAGAAGATAATTATTAACTTTGAGTATTTTATTTTTATCGGTCACGTAAAAGGTTTACGTTTTGCAATAAAATACATTCAGACACACCCCGAAAAATACCTAGACTTACCTAGACTCAAACCTATTTTCCACTTTTGAAAACATAAACACAAAAAATTTAAATCAAATTCTTATGTATAAAACCCATCTATAGCCGAATATGGTACCAAAAACAACTAGAAATTGCCAAGATATTTCTAAGTACTTGTACCATACTAACCTTTATTAATATTAGTATAAGTGTTCCAGGTAAAATCCATTACAACAATGGTTAATAACCCTTTTTTTTTCCTCTCTTTCTCTCTTGTGATACTCGGCTAGACATCAAACATACATAAATCCATAAGAATTTTCATATTCTTGATAATCTTGTACAAATATTGTGAAGTTAAGATTTGTACTTGTGGTGGTTTAATCATAACAATATGTTGTTAACTAGAAAACTTCATAACACTGGGTTAGATAGCCGGTTTGGTTTAGTTTGTGAGAATAGGAGATATAACTAAAGTTTTTCATATAAATACACACACATTTTCACATTTTAACTTCTTATACAAACTCACACACTCTCAAAAAGGTTAAGCATTGCCTCTTTTGGGTCGAGTCTTAAATCACACACAAACACACCCATAATACTTTTTTTCGAAACCAAAATAACACCTGGGGTTGTCATACGAAGTCACTATTGAGGGTATACACGAGCTAAAGTTGAGCGTATCTACACTAAGTTTGGGGGGTTTGTTTATTCGTTGGTGTGGTACTTTCGTACGAGGGTTGTCTCCTTTCTTACGCACACTCGAAATCAAAGCACGAGGAACCATTTGTATGTCCCGGTTTAACTCATACTACTTGTATTATGCATGTTTCCTTATTAACTAGTCTATATGTCATGATAATATGGATATGATATGATGTGCTAGCATGAGAACACGCTTATTAAGTACAAATATGCGTGTTATATGCAATGTTATTGTGTATAACGACTTGTGTGGTGTAAAGATGCAAGAAAACACGTAACACGTAACCTATTAACAAGTAAGACTTTAAAAACTTTTCGTTTATATGAAAACATGGACTTGGACGTGAACAATAACCTTATGCACGAAAATATAAGAAGATTATACGTAAACTTTCAAAGAAATCATAACGTCGTGACTAGGGAAAGAGTATACGACCTCTTTTAACGAATGCATATGGTAAACTCTACATATATAGGAATTACGTGAAGTGTTTTGGTACGAAGAACCCTAACAAGACCCGACATGGACCTTAATAAACCAAATGGACCCTATCGGGCCCAAGAGCCCATGTCCGAACCCAACAGGCCCAACAGCCATGGGTTGAGGCCCGTGACTTATAAATAGGCTCACATGAGCTTATCAAGGGCTTATATGGGACGTGAACATGTAGGAAAGAAATATATGTTTAAGAAAATCTTAACGGGCCACAAGCGGGCCCAATAAGACCAAACAGGCCTAACAGACCCAACTATGAGGCCCACAAAATGGTAGTAAGCTCTACGAGCTTATTAAGAGTTCTACGAGCTTATTGACACTCACATAGACCCTAAGATACCCCAACTTGTGTTTGAATAACCAAATCAGACCCTTATGGGGCTTAGTAGCCCTTTACCGAGTCCAACCATGAGCCATTAAGCCACAATAAGCTTAGACAACTTATTATAAGCTTAAATAGTTTAATAAGCTCATTAAGGAGATAGAAATAATAATGGGTCTTAAGTAGATAAGCCTAAAGGCTTAAAAGACTTGTCGAGTTCGAAATGGGCCCAAAAGCCCATTACCGGGGCTTATTTGCTTATTGGATAAGCCACATAGTGAAAATAGCTTAAACATATTCTATGAGTGCTTATTTAGTTAAGAAAATAGGTTGGATCCATATTGAAACCTTAAGTGGACTTTTCAAAACATTCGGGTTAAGGTTATTGGGCCGAAAAGCCCAATAAGCCCAAATACGTTCATCCGAGCTTATTAAATAAGCCAAACTGATTTTTATAACTTAGATAAGCTTAACAAGTGCTTATGTACTTTTGGAAACTTAATTGGACCATTAAATAGCTTAATGGACCTTAAAGACCCAATAAGCTTAAATAAGCTCATCCGAGCTTATTTATAAGCCAAAACAGCTGGCTTTGCTTATTAAAGCTTAATAAAACTTGTTGCCTCTTGTTAAAACTTAATCGGGCTTAAAATGTGTTTTTTTCAAGATTAAAGGACTAAAAGTGCAAACTTGTAAACTTGGGGGGTTAAAACCATCAAAAACTATTTTCTATAAACTTTAGGGGGTATTTCTGAAACTTAAGGGGCTGCTTTGTAATTATATAAAACAAAGGGTATTCTATAAACAAAGGTGAGTTTATAAACACTTAGCGAATCGGACGAATTATATTCGGATATTCAACATTCCGCTGCAACCCAGATTTGGGGGTGTTACACCTCATACTAAACTATTGCTGTGTCCTCACGCAATGAAATAAATTCATGTTTAAAAAACCAAAAATTTTAATCCCCTTAAATTAAATACCTTTAAAGGGATTAAGAAATTACTAGTTTTTTTAAAACACTCCCCGTTTTTACCATTTTCTTTCTTGCACACATATTTTTCTTATTTTTCATTATGTACAACATGCTTGACTTTCATTATTGATCATAACATTTAGGATCACTGAATAAGAAACACCTCAATCCTAAGGTGCCCTAGAAGAATAAATTCTTCGTCCTTGATTTTTTACTTATTTCCAAACTAAGCTTAAAAACGAAATCATTGTTAATTACAAGTTGGGATGCTAACGCTACTCATATTTTCAATTTGTGTAAAACTTCTCCTCCCGATAGATATTAAGGCGTGTGTGCTCAGTTTGATATTTGACCATCCAACCCATGTTTTTAGATAGTTATAATCTTTCGATGTTTCACGTTCCACTTTTAGTTATATGAATTCAAAGGTGAGATTGTCCCATGTAGCAACATTTCTTCTTGGCACATCCCAACCTCGTCGGCTAAGTGACCGGGCTTTTGTCAACCCTCAGAGAATAATTTGTCGAGACCTTCCGACTTTTGAACCCTTTACTAAAAAATCTCCGTAAAACTTAGTAAGTTTATAACTCAAAGCAAGCTAATTCATCCAAAATTAAGACATTGTAGGTAAGTTAATTCCTTTAGAGTAACTTTCTTCTCGGAACCTCCCGACCTCATCGGTCAAGTGCCCAGGCTTTTGACACCTCACACAGAATACTGATCAGAATTAACAAACGTCCGGTTTCAAAATTTTGTAAGGATTAACAAGTTATGGTTCAAAAGAATGTTTAAATTTTAGAAAAAGACATTTCTCCCTTTTTTTATTAAGCAACTTATACTAGCAACATTATTATATTTTTCACAACATTTTCATTTTTTTTTCATTATTTTGTTCATTTTTTCATTTTTTTTTGCAACATTTATATTTACACCGTATACAGTGAAAATTTCTTTTTAGAAAATTAAAACATATTTTTGATCAAAAACTCTTATTTATCAATTCATCGATAAAGCTTTTTACTCTAAAAATGTTGATCTTAACGGATTTTTAAGAGTGATAAAACTTTAACTTGTCTTTCAAAAAGAGCAAGTATTATTAGTCATTTTAGAAACTACTAGGAGAAAAAGCCACAAATTACACTCATGAGCTTTTAAGATTTCCAACTAATCCTTGCTTAGCATTCCAACTTATAATTAACTCTATCATTTATCGTTCTTCGCAAATTTAAAATATTTAATAAAAAGATCCATGAATGCTTAGCCAAATAAAATTAAGCTTTGCACATTTAAAGTCATTTATGGAAACTTGCAAAATCTTGGCATTTTGAGATAGAATTCGCATTTTAAAGCTTCTTGTATAAAAGACTAGAAAAAGCTTATACATTTATAAAGGTTAAGGGGGTAAGCTAGAGCTCAACATGCTCGGTCAAGTCAAAAATTATTCTTATTTTCACCAGCAGAAAGTCAACATTTGTGATAAACACTTATTTTATTTTTGTAAATTTTTTTTAGATTTTGGCCTAAAATCACATTTTTTTATTTGCTTGGTAAAACGGGGATACGTGAAAGACATAGACAAATGCAAGTAGGATCAAATCGACAGATTCCCCCCCTCATACTAGAACGATACATTATCCTCAATGTGGGGGTTGTCACCCCTCTCATACTAATTTCAACGTATATTCCTAATATAAAAGGGAATCTCACGTAAATCTAAAGCCGTTTATTAATTATGCCAAAGATTAAACGTTAGTCAATAAGATCAAGGATATAAGATTCCCAAAATAAGCATGCAAAGGAATGAAGATCGAGTGAGCGTTAAAACCATGAGCACGAGAGTCTTCATAATCTGGGTAATCCTGACAAATCACAGACAACAAAAACACAAGATTGGAAGAGGCGAGCCCCCTCACGTCACACTTATTAGAAAATAAGACAGAAACACGAGTTGCCTCCCGAGAAGCGCTTCATTTTTGTTAACCGAGTCTTAAGCTTGACTCGACCCCATATACTTAAGCTGGTCAAGGAGGATAGAAATGGAGATACGGAACATCCAAGATTGGCATGTCCCCTCCATAGATCATCATCGAGATTTTATTAAAGAAATTATAACTGGTCTTGAGAGCTTTAAAGCCCCGATGAGACATTAGAAGTTTTCTTGATGAATCTCCCGAATTGGACTCATCATCAGCGTATACATATTCATACTCTGATGGAGATATGATGTAAGACCTAAAAATCTCAACAAATGTGAAATTACCAAAATACCCCTAATGCAAGAAAATCTATAAAAGCTTAAATAAATTTCAGTTTAATTATAGGAATTATGAAAATACTATATATAGCAATTATGAAATTTTGTAAGATTAAAATACTTTATGTTATGTAAGAAAACTAATTAAGGATTATATAAAATTACTTATGCCGAATTATATATGTAATTAA
>BQNB010042160.1:0-30560 GCA_026074375.1 Tanacetum coccineum | reverse complement strand
AGAATCGGGCTCGATAGTTAATCTAATATTGTATATGTTTCGGGTTTAATCCCAAGCAAAACCCGAGCCCGGTTCCTAGTTAAAATATCCCGTGCGTCATTTAACGCGACTGGGTATATAAGCTTTTTCTTCTTTAGAAAAAGTAAGTTGTTCATTTTTCATATAATTCCATTTTCTCTTTTCTCTCATCTCTCTCTCTCTAAACTCTCTCTCTAAACAACTCACCTTTCTTCCTCTTTTCTAGTTCGATTCGTGTATGTTATATGTTATGAAGTGATCACGGGATCCTACATAACTTTATGATTGCCAACTAAAGAGCCCGTGTACCGAAACTTAAGACATTCGTCCTGCAGGATGAAATCATGTCCGAGAAGTATGCCACTTCTCCTGATACTAACTACAAAATGTCCGTTTGACAGGGTGGTCACAACTGATTCAAACCCCGAACAGGGTTGTCAACCCCAATAGATCTATTTAATGCATTAGCGTTTACCAACACATGGTAACTAACAGTCACACAGCAAAAAGGCATATACTCAGTAGTGAAGGAATCATATTCAAGTATCAAAAACAGTTTGCATTCAATTTCAAAAAACAAGCAATATATCCCCCTCACGGAGTTAAAACATTGAAAACTTTAAAAGCGAGACTATGAACTCACCTCGAACCAAGACGACGATCGATTTATCAAATCCAATACGGAAAATCGGCAACGCTGTCACGACCTATAATTATGTCGCTTAATTATAATATACTTAAAGTATAATCAACGATGCGTACATCGTAACGGCAAAATCATATATACTTATATATTCATACATTTGATGAGAAATCCACTTGCGCACCTTAGATCTTAAAACCCCACAATATTAGGTTACGATCGTTCTTTTACTTACAAGTTACAACACATTATTGAAAACTTTCTATTTTCGGAAAGTTACCATTTTTAGTAAGTATCGCCTTCTAATTATACTTATAATAATATTCATTTATCTCATCGAACTTTCGACACTCAACTTGGTTATTAATTACCCACATGGGATTATGTCTCGCAGGTATACGAAAAGTTACTATTTTTATAAATGTATTCATTTATAAAAATGGTTAAGTCTAAATTGTTATACTCGAATTAATAATAGCGTTTGTCATTTTTATAAACATCCAAAAAGTTAGCATTAACCCGTTGACTTTTAAAAGTCAACGTTTGACTTTAATGGACTTTGACTTTTTATACATATTTGTAACTAAATCTGACCCGGTCTAAACGACCTGTTATATCACTTTTTCATGTCTCGGACTCGAAAGATATTTTATGGAAAACGACATTCCGGACAACCTTTTAGTTTTGGACGAGACCTGAATCTCGACAGAAAATGACCAAAATGCCCTTTTTCAATTCTGCTGTAACTTGTATTTTCAATAAAAACACAGCAGTTTGACCATTAGTTTTGACCCACTATATCACATTTTTGTGACTTTGATCAAGAAAAGATTTTATGTAAAACGTCAATCCGGACAACTTTGGTGTTTTGCCGGAAGGCTAAAACGGAATCGAAAGTTCCCAAAATAGCTGTTGCAAATCGGATCAACAAGCAAAATAAGCTTATATAGCGTTTATCTAGCTTTGATAAACACCCCATTTAAACTGAAAATGTTTGAAACTAACCCGAACTCTAACTCTATAAATACTCATTGCATGTGTTATTTTATTGCGTAGATATGTAGAAAATGAAGAGAGGATTCAGACAATATAGGTTGATCAGAATGCATGTGACTTTTTTCGGCGACGCGGCGGTTTCCAGTGACCGAAAAACGTTTCCAGTGCTGGAGTGATGGTGGCAGCCGTAGGTTCAAAGAAGAGAGGACAAGGAAGTCCAAATTTTGTAAAAAAGAAATTAATGAGGTTATCACCTCCTTTTATAGGAAACAAGTATGGAAATTTGGCACAATTAGTCTCTCCTTCCATTTTATTCTTTCAAAATAAGTACATAGGTGCGTTCGTTTGGTTTGTTTACTAACCGACCATAACACGTGCTAATTACTTTCGTAAATATTTCTATTCCGTCACGTTTCATTATGTTTAAAACGTTTAATAAAATGTGTGCATTTTAAAAACACGGGTCCGGCTCGAGACAATGAACAAAAGACGACATTCGTAAAAATAACAAATTTACGATCTAAAAAAATAAAAATAACGAGACGCGTCGTAAATTTTTACGATGCTTAAGACGTTTAACGAATGCGCGGTCAAACGTTGACTCTCGAAACGTCAAAAAAATAAAACTTTCAAATTTCTGTTCGTAATAAAATACAAAAATAATTATTTACGACAAATAAAATTTAAATGTCGACGTTCGATCACACGAATTTATAAAATAATAATTATGACGTCGAATTCGCGATCGTCATACACGTCGTGAAACTCGGGTTGTTACATTCCACCCACCTTAAGGGAGCGTCGTCCCGGTGCTCATCCTTTCTTACTCGCCTTGACTTCTCTTTCGGTGAGACGGTTCCCTTGCGATCAGACGGTCTTATGTGCCCGAATGCAGAAATTACACGATATAATACTCGTCTTGACTATTCCAGAGGATAGGTCAACAAAACAAATGTTAATTCGCATCAATAAAAATCAAAAATTCAATTACAACAACTCTTATTATAAGAGACTAGGTACGCTATGAAACATATTCGGGAAAACATAAATTGTGTCATTTTTAAACAAAAGACTTTAAACAAAAGATCGACCCAAATTTTAGTTTGGTGATTATTTTATCAAAGCAAAGCGCACACCGCTACACAAAACCGAATCATACGTCGCTAACCAAAACCAAGGCATACGTCAATAATCAAAACCAAAATATACGTCATTATCCAAAATCAAAATACCTATCAATATTCAAAACCAAATACTCATAAATATCTAGAAATCAAAACAAACATCGCCCTCCCGGTCTTATTAGATAATGCACCACCGGTTGCGAAAAATAGTCCGAAACCTATTAGATCTCCTAAACATCTTACGATATTGTTACACATGCCCACATAATCACATAAGTACACATTGTACGCTTGCCATTTCTACATAGTGACTCGATGAATTGGCCTAATACTAAGGCATTCATCACGCCCGCTTTAAACCAAGCATTGTCGATCATTACAACTTATCATATTCGCTTACCTTGAAGCTTTTGGCATAACATTCACTCCGACACTTGGGTTTACACCATTGTTACACATGCCCACATAATCACATAAGTACTTATTGTACGCTCGCCATCTTTTACATGATGACTCGATGAATTGGCCTCATACAAAGACATCATCCACGCCCCGCTTCTCAACCAAGCATTGGAGAGAATAATCAACTATCCAATATTCGCTTCCCTTTGAAGCCTTTATGACATACAATAATCAAATCTAACACTTAGGATTAACCCTCTGGTCATATTTTCCTCAATCGATAACGAGCTTTGCCACAAAGTCAATGCACCTCAACGATAATATTATTCCAACATAACACGACTAATTCAAATGGTCCTACACTCACACTGAAGAGTACTATCAAGCCACCGATCATCAACAAGACTTTTGGCGATGTCCACCCACCGTATTACATCCTAAATTCTCACTTGGGCGATTATACCCATTCACTTATTAACAAACCTACCCGCAATCACTGTTGCCCACAAAAAGTGACATGAACGCTCACTACCGTTTAAAGCACATAGCACATAGGGCACATATTCCACATAATTCGGCGGTGACAATCCCGCTACAACACATAATGTCAAATGACAGATCAAAATCAATTAACAAAACAGCGAGCATCATGGACTTATTGCTCGTTCGACGAAAATCAAAAATTTCAATGTTTCTTCGTGGTGACTAGCATCGTTGGCTTGGTCCCATCTCATCGCGTAGCATCATTGATGAATCAAATCATCAAGTCGAAATACTCACACTCCTAATTCAATACCGCTCGACTTAAGACGTTGGCTATTTTGGTTGTTCCTCCAGTAATGGAAACGGACGTTACCATTTAGTTAGAATTTCAATCAATTCGCCACTCTTTACGCCCTTGGGTCGTCACGTCCCGGATTAAGGGCCACTATACTTAACCGTAGGTTAAGTATCGTATAGTGTCTCATTAAAATCCTTTACGTCATCAGGTATACTTATGACTATACTACCACTACACTCCATTTCGGGGAAAGAAGTCTTCTCCACGGCCATCAGTTGATAAATTTAAAGCATCATACATCCAATGTAGGAGAAATCTTCTTTATTTCTCACTTTCAACCTCAGGACTAACCATCTCAGCTTCCACCCACCTTAGGAATCTTTACATCTCCAAGAAGATTCCTTCTCAGTGTCGGTATCAGGTTTACACCCTTGATAGCTCAAATCTATCATTGCTTACTAGCACACCGACTATACTTGGTCTTGACACGTCTTCATAACAATCACCGCTCCTAGATACTACGAACTAAACATTACTCCTTTCTAGACACACTCGTTCCGAACAATACCCGTAGGGTAAATCCACTTTCGGTA
Organism: Tanacetum coccineum; assembly: GCA_026074375.1. Lineage (NCBI taxonomy): Eukaryota > Viridiplantae > Streptophyta > Magnoliopsida > Asterales > Asteraceae > Tanacetum > Tanacetum coccineum. The sequence continues at coordinate 26,003 of BQNB010042160.1, read as the reverse complement.
ATGACTCAGTCATAATGACTCCATGAGACTCTCTCGGGTGGGGGGGGGGGGGGGGGGGGGGGGGGGGGGGGGGGGGGGGGGGGGGGGGGGGGGGGGGGGGCATGTAAGTCGATAAGATATGGTAACCTTGCATAAGAATCCGTAATAGGGTAAAAATATTTTCTCCTTCCGGAAGCTTGACCCAAACATTTATCTCAATTACCAAGCGTTTTAAGGGTGAAGATTTATCCGACATAGCGTGGTTCTTCCTAAATTATGCATATGATCAGGTTATCAAAATAGAGGAACCAAACGACATCATGTCCCCTTTCCCTTATTCCGGTTGTTCCCAAAACGTTTCTTTTCTATACGCGCCATGCGTAAATTAATTCCAAGAAAAATTTATCAAAGATGTAAAAATTAAATTATTTTAAAATAAAGAAAAGAAGAAAGTACCTACCTCCATTCTTAATTATTTAAAAGGAAAAAGTTTATTTTTTTTTGAAAAAAGAAATTTTATTTGAAACCATAGATTCCAGTTTATGAAAAATTTGAAAACACATTTTTTTCCATGGTTCACCACAAACAATATTATACAACATAAAGTCGAATATATTCGCCCGCAACGACATTTTGTTTTTCAACACACAAATTCTTATAGCAAAACATAGTTTTAAAATACATCAATCACAAAACAACATTAAAAAACGGTTTGGTCAACGGTCCCACAACAAGTTTCAAAAAAAATACCCTCTCATGGACTAATATGCAAGCAAGTAACATACTCACGCTAAAGAATCGCCATCTTTAAGTCACCCCAACCCCTCGGGGTCACATCAATTCTCAACAAGCCGAGTGTCACAGGGTAACACACAGACACTCCTGGCTTTCACTCATAGTACAACCTATACAATGACACCTTCTCAATAACTCAAAACCGAAAAACAATTTCGACAACGTAAATAAACAATGCCGACAAAAACATTCATACAAAACCAATTTTCCCCAAAAAGGGATACATCATTGGCTTTCAAAGCCAGTACATCCAACCGTAACGGTTCTAAGTTTCCAATACATAAACTACATATACATGAACTCCTCCTAGAGTTCTAAATCAAAAGTAATAGCTAAAGAGTAAACACAATCACCACAACACAGTTGATAATATAAAGCATCTAAGGCAACAAAAACTTAATCCAATAACCCCTAAATCTTGAAAGTCCTCCTACTTACTAGTACGTGGACGAAAAAAGTATGAGGTTTTCATCTACTGAAATAATTTCGAGTATAAATTGTCCAGAAACTAGGCCCAACTACCCAGAAAGCACTTGGATCCAGGTGGTATTACCATTTAACCTCTATTAAAACCAAAGCAACCATTTCTCCAAAATTTTAATCGCTCTACTAAACTAGTGTATCACCTAAACCGTGCATCCGCAAAAAAAAGCCGAAACGACCCCTGCTCAAATTTAGCTCGTTCAATAATCTTAGAAACTTACAGAATTTACATAATTTATAGTGTTGCTATAATAAGTTTTTTAACTTGTTACTCATTCAAAATCCGGTCACTAAATTTGACTAAGATTTTTGCCATTTCTGCGATATTCAATCATTTGTCGGGCGTCCGATATACTCCAACCGAATTCCTACATATGTAACCTAAGAGGTTTTCTATACCTCATAGTACTAATTCCCAGGTCCCTTCATAACCAAAATATATTAAAACATAACCCAACAAATACTATCCCCAAAGCAGTCCCCAAAGAATTTTGACAAAATTAATGTAGCTTACTAAAACTAGCGAAATTTAAAATTATTGATGCATTTGATGTGAAACCAATTGGAGGTGATAGCCCTAAGAGTCCTCCTAACAGGTACCAAAATTTTCATTTGGAAAAGTTTATTACAAAAATAAAAAGAGTTTATACTCTTTTCCCAACGTAATACCCGATTTGACTTAATTTTTTTAAAAAATTGACGATATCTCACTCATCCGGAGGAGATACGACCCTATCCAAAGAACCACATATACTTAAGACATATGCCCACATCCATATTGGATTTCCCAGGTGCCTTAAAACCAAAAATAATTCACAATCAACCCCACAACCTGCTGGTTACAAACTGCCGTATAATCCATTTCAAAATCCAATCAAACACCATTTTAATTCCATCAAACGCCCAATACAAAGCCATAACCCAATGAACTAAACACACATTCAAACACAAAAAACCTCATATATTTACCAGAATCAGCAACATTTCATGACTTACTAAAGTAGAGGTCGGTACGAGAAAACAAACGCAAACACCAACATTATCGAAAGTTCCAAAGATAGAACGTTTCCAAACGACATATTACTCGGTGAGTAAAGTTTAAAACTGTTTTTCCAAAAACAATAAAGGTTACCATAGGATGACATATAAAAGGGGTCATAACACCAATAACAAAAGAAAATCTCAAAATGATAGGATCACGAAACAACATAATGCCCAAAAAAAACAAAATCAATAAGAAAGAGCGATCAAAATTCAAAATAATTAGTAAAATTTTCAATTGGGAACCGAAAACTAAGTCAGATTCCGACAACAATGAAGATTAACAAATAAAGTTTTGCGAAAAAGATTTCGAACTATAATTCGAATAACAACTATGTTTTCATCACAGTATCAAAATAATTTTTATCAAATCGCAATCGAAAATGTTTTAAAGCAGTTAAACTCTTCGCAAGAAAGCGAATACAAGATATATATATAATGCGTATACCATAGAACCGTATCCGTATATAATATAATAACTAATACAAATATAATAATATTACATGTACCAAGTTTCAACCACTTGTTACTCATTGTTACGCACATAATATGCAATTAAAATACCAAATAAGGCTTCTAAGGATCGGGAACAACACGTGCGCGGATATCGGACATCGGTGAAAGACTCGTGAAACTTTTCGAAAAACAGTTGTAGTCCAAGGTTTGTAAAACGACTTAGTTCACTACAACTCGTGCTCTAATACTATTCTGTAACACCCTCAAAATGCGATACGCAGCGAAATACAATAATTAGGGTGCTACTTCATAATACATGCACACGAGTCCTAGTAAACGTACAATGATACGTTTATAAAACATAATTTCATTTATTAGAAAGATCAGAGTTACATAGGTCCCAATACCAAAGTAGAAATTAAATTCTAAAAAGTCATAACACGACTTGATTTCTAAAACATTATTTTATTTTATGACACCACTTCACCGAGACACCGTCCTTGATATCCGCGTTCTGTCCCATCCAAGCCATCAACAGCAACTAACCCGAGATACGTGCTTAAAAACGTCAACAAAACGTTAAGTGAATTCATAGAGTTTATAATTTACACATAGAACGCATATTTTGGTTCCACAAAACATCGATAACGTTGATTTAAGAGTAAGCAATTTATAACTTTATGATTTCAAACTAAAGAGCCCGTGTACCGAAACATAACACATTCGTCCCGCATGACGAAATCATGTCCGAGAAGTATGCCACTTCTCCTGATACAAACTACAAAATGTCCATTTGACAGGGTGGTCACAACTGATTCAAACCCCGGATAGGGTTGTCAAACCCAATAGATCTATTTAATGCATTAGCGTTTACCAACACATGGTAACTAATAGTCACACAACAAAAAGGCATATACTCAGTAGTAAAGAAATCATATTCAAGTATCAAAAACAGTTTGCATTCAATTTCACAAAACAAGCAATATACCCCCCTCATGGAGTTAAAACATTGAAAAGTTTAAAAGCGAGGCTATGAACTCACCTCGATCCAAGACGACGATCGATTTATCAAATCCAATACGGAAAATCGGCAACGCGGTCAGGACCTATAATTATGTCGCTTAATTATAATATACTTAAAGTATAATCAACGATGCGTACATCGTAATGGCAAAATCATATATACTTATATATTCATACATGTGATGAGAAATCCACTTGCGCGCCTTAAATCCTAAAACCCCACAATATTAGGTTACGCTCGTTCTTTTACTTACACGTTACAACACATTATTAAAAACTTTTTGTTTTCAAAAAGTTACTATTTTTGAAAAGTTACCAATTTTAGTAAGTATCGCCTTCTAATTATACTTATAATCATATTCATTTATCTTATCGAACTTTCGACACTCAACTTGGTTATTAATTACCCACATCGGGATTATGTCCCGCAAGTATATGAAAAGTTACTATTTTTATAAATGTATTCATTTATAAAAAAAATTAAGTCTAAATTGTTATACTCGTATTAATAATAGCGTTTGTCATTTTTATAAACATCCGACAAGTTAGCATTAACCCGTTGACTTTCAAAAGTCAACGTTTAACTTTAATGGACTTTGATTTTTTATACATATTTGTAACTAAATCTGACCCACTCTAAACAACCTGTTATATCACATTTTCATGTCATGGTCTCTAAAGAGATTTTATGAAACACGACATTCCGAACAACTTTTTAGTTTTGGCCGAGACCTGAATCTCGACAGAAAATGACCAAAATGCTCTTTTTCAATTCTACTGTAACTTGTATTTTCAATAAAAATACAATAGTTTGACCATCGGTTTTGACCCGCTATATCACATTTTCGTGACTTTGACCAATAATTTTTTTATGTAAAACGTCATTCCAGACAACTTTCTTGTTTTGCCGGAAGGTTAAAACGGACTCAAAAGTACCCAAAATAGCTGTTGAAAATCATATCAGCAAGCAAAATAAGCTTATATAGCTGATTGCAACATTTTAATTTTTCTAAACTTGTTTTCGCCGTAACTTCTTCGTTATTAGGAGTTACGGGACATTCAAATTACCAAAACACTCGTAAAAGTACCCACTACAATATTATCCAATCAAAACTAAGATTTTACAAAATCTCGAACCTCGAAACATGAGCCAAACTTTCTGCTCTAATTTACACTTTTAAAAACCCATAAAAACCATTTTCTTAATCACCCAATATCATCATATAGCCTATTCGATGCAAGTATAACCGGATTTCATCACATGCGATAACTCTAAATCGATTAAATCACGGAAACAAAAGTCACACAAGTATTAAAAATACTTACAAAACTTTAATAAGCAAGATCGGACAATACTTGAACTCGATTCGCCCCTCCCTTGTCTTAGCCGTACTCGAACCGAATCAAAACACCAAAACTATAAACTTTTTAATTAAAACCAAGTTTGGATAACGTTTATCTAGCTTTGATAAACACCCCATTTAAACCGAAATTGTTTGAAACTAACCCGAACTCTAACTCCAAAAATACTCATTACATGTGTTATTTTATTGCGTAGATGTGTAGGAAATGAAGAGAAGATTCAGAAAATATAGGTTGATCGGAATGCATGTGACTTTTTTTGGCGACGCGGCGGTTTCTGATGACCGGAAAACTTGTCCGGTGGTGGAGTGTTGGTGGCAGACAGCGGTTCAAAGAAGAGAGGACAAGGAAGTCCAAATTTTGTAAAAAAGAAATTAATGAGGTTATCACCTCCTTTTATAGGGAACAAGTATGGAAATTTGGCACAATTAGTCCCTTCTTCCATTTTATTCTTTCAAAATAAGTACATAGGTACGTTCGTTTGGTTTGTTTACTAACCGACCATAACCCTTGCTAATTACCTTCGTAAATATTTCTATTCCGTCACGTTTCATTATGTTTAAAACGTTTAATAAAATGTGTGCATTTTAAAACATGGGTCCGGCTCGAGACAAGGAACAAAAGACGACATTCGTAAAAATAACAAATTTACGATCTAAAAAAATTAAAAATAACGAGACGCGTCGTAAATTTTTACGATGCTTAAGACGTTTAACGAATGCACGGTCAAACTTTGACTCTCGAAACGTCAAAAAAATAAAATTTTCAAATTTCCGTTCGTAATAAAATACGAATAATTATTTACGACAAATAAAATTTAAATGTCAACGTTCGCTCACACGAATTTATAAAATAATAATTATGACGTCGAATTCGCGATCGTCATACGCGTCGTGAAACTCGAGTTGTTACAAATACCTAAATCGCACAGTCATAAATCGCACCATTCAAACATAAATCGCACGCTTAATAAAAATCTTATTTCGCATGATTTAAAAACTTAGATTTTGAGTGATTTAGGTTATGAAACTTTGCAGATTTATAGAGAAACAAGTTATATCAATGAAAGGACAAACGGATCGTCAAAAACAAACACGTTTCTTGATGAAAAATAAGCTCGTATGGAGCGTTTTGTTTTGACCCGTATGAAACAAAACCAAAAAAACTTTTGTATCGTAAAACCACAAACACTAAACCCACCTCGTGGTTCTTGATACCGATTATAGGAACCAAAATATCACTTCACCTTGGTAGAATCACATAAGAAATAAAGATAAGAAGATGAGAAGAAAATAGAAGGAAGTTAGAGAGAGAAAGTAAAGAGAGAAAGTAGAAGGATCAAACAAAATAGTGTCTTACAACCAAATGAACAACTAAACCTTCCCCATCATAGAGAAGGGGTATTTATACCTAGACTTCTTAAGTTGAACGCCTAGCTTTTATAACATGGGTCGGGCTCGAGTTTTGGTTGGGCTTAAGCCCATAACACGTGATCAATTAGCTTATATTAACGAGCCTGTTTTACCCTTTTAAGCTTATTACAACATTTACTTAATAAAGACCGTGATTCCTTGTTCGACTCAATAATGTGAGGCTAACACTTACCATCCTCAAACCGATGGTCAGAGTGAGAGTACTATTCAGACACAGGAGGATATGCTTAGGGTATGTGTTATGGATTTTGGAGGCAGTTGGGACTTATCTTCCTTTAATTGAGTTTTCCAATAACAACAGAAACCATAAGAGTGTTAAGTGTGCGCCATTTGAAGCACTTTATGGGTGAAAGTGTAGATCACCTGTGATATGGGCAGAAGTTGGGGAGAGTGAGCTTATTGGGACATAAATTGTACAAGAAACTACGGAGAAAATTATGCAAATAAAGAAAAGTTAAAAACGACATGAGACCGACAGAAGAGCTATGCCTATAAGAGGCGTAAACTCTTGAATTCAATGTTGGCGACTGTATGTCACTTAAAGTATCTCCATGGAAAAGAGTGGTTCAATTTAGTAGGAAAGGAAAGTTGGCATCACGGTGCGTGGGACCGTTTGAGATCGTAGAATGTGTTAGTCCAGTGGCCTATCGTTTGAGGTTACCTCAGGAATTAAGCAGCATTCATGACACGTTTCATGTGTCAAATCTCAAGAAGTGTCTAGCTAATGCAAGTCTACAAGTGCCATTGGAAGAGATTGAGATCAATGACAAGCTAAACTTTATAGAAGAACCTGTTGAGATTGTTTATAGAGAAGTGAAGAAGCTGAAACAAAAATAGATTCCCATTGTTAAAGTTCGTTGGAACTCTCAATGAGGAGTTGAATTCACTTGGGAGCGATAAGACCAGTTCAAGGCCAAGTACCTGCATCTTTTCGCCACCACCTCGTCTTCTACAGTCGCTAGTTGAACTCTGGGGACCAGAGTTCCCTTAGGGGCATCGACTGTAATACTTCGTAAATTCAGGTAAATAATATATTCTTAATTTATTCCTATTTTACCTTTAAGTAAAAAAAATATTTTTACCGTTTACCCAATTATGTAATTTTTACGTTTCTAGTAATTTTGAGCTATCTTTTAGCTCGTTGCCTGTCTACGTGTTTATCGTAGTTCAAATATTTTCATATTTTACCCCAAGGATTTCATTGTTTTTATATTAGTAATTTCAACTTATGTTTTTCTTCTTGGTCGAACCTTGCTAAAAACCGCGTTATGAGCTTAAGCCTCACATTTTTATTTATACTTTTACCTTTATTACTACATAAATAAATAATACTAGAAAATTTAAAATAATAATAACAATAAAACCCTACTATTTCTTAGCCCACAGCTGATCTCTACACAACCCAAAACCATACACATAAAAAATTTTGTTTCCTAGGAAAATAATGATTATGTTTTACATGTAGGTTTTTATTTAAAACCACACTCCATCACTGTAATCTTAAAAACACAATAAACTCCATTGATAAATTTTTTGATCATCCCTCTCCTTGCTCCTTGTTGTGTTAAACCCTCCCCTAAACACATTCACCATCAAAATTTTCCATCTAGCTCATTCTCTACCACATTATCTACAAAACCTCCATGCAAAGGTTTGATTAAAATATTGGATTTTAAGATTTCTTTGGATTTTGGATGAAGATCAAGGTCAAGGGTTGTGTTTACTAATGATTTAGCAAGTTTTGGGGTATTAAAAAGTTTTGGTTTGGTGCTTTTGCTAAATTATTTGGTTCAAAAACCACAAGGACCCAAGAAGGGGTCACCATTTGATTTTTATCTAGCTTTTTACTTGTTGTTGTAAGTATTTTAAAATCCTTTTCAATACTACTTTGATATGTTTGTGTTTATATTTTATTTTGATACTATGAATCCATATGGTTAGTATGTTAGATTATTTTTTGATGTAAAAATTGTTGGTAAATAGGTTAAATGTTGGAGTTAGGTAGTTCTTGGGATGTTTCTGAAGTTTGGTGAAGTTTTAGTTGAGTTTAGATGGGTTTCAAAAATTATATTTAGTGTAGAAATTTAAGAGGCCGTGTTTGGGTATCTTAAAGATATTTTTGTTAGTATTAGGCTTTAAATTATGGTAGTGCTTATTTTTACGAACGTTTTGATATATCTGATCGCCCTGTAACTCTTAAAAAAAAAGTTTTTATGGCAAATCAAAGTTTTGAAATTTTATAAATAAAATTCTGCACTATTTGAAAATGGGTATTTTCTGCGCAGGCTGTAAATGGGTAATTTTGGACACCTTCTGGCCCGTTTTCGCCTTCGGCTAAAACGCGAAAGTTGTCCAAAACAATAATTTTTAGTTGACATGCGAGGATTTTGGCTTCAAAGTGCCAAATAAGGGTGATTTTGGTCAATTTTCAGTTCTGCATTTTTATATAAAAATGACAGCATTGTTTTAGTAGCTAGTAATCTGATACAGTTTTCAAATGAGGTTTCGGGCCATTTTTGGTCCAAACCAGCCTTCGAATGAAACATAAAAGTTGTTCAAAATGGCGTTTTACATATTATACGCGAGGATTTAGGTCTGAAAATGCTAGACGATGGAGTTAATGTGAGTCAAAGTTGGTAATTTTTTTATTTTGGAAAGGTTAGTAAGTGATTGCTGAATTATACTAAAAATTGGGTTTAGAAGCGTTTTTGAGCTCGTTTGAGCTCGTGAAACTTTAACGAATACTATTTTCTAGTGGACCCGCGAGGATTTTGGCTTAAAAGTGCCAAATAAGGGTGATTTTGGTCAATTTTCAGTTTTGCGTTTTTATATAAAAATAACAGCATTGTTTTAGTAGCTAGTAATCTGGTACAGTTTTCAAATGAGGTTTTGGGCCATTTTTAGTCCGAACCAGCCTTCGGATGAAACATAAAAGTTGTTCAAAATAGCGTTTTACATTTTATACGTGAGGATTTAGGTCTGAAAATGCTAGACGATGGAGTTAATGTGAGTCAAAGTTGGTAATTTTTTTATTTTGGAAAGGTTAATAAGTGATTGCTGAATTATACTAAAAATTGGGTTTAGAAGCGTTTTTGAGCTCGTTTGAGCTCGTGAAACTTTAACGAATACTATTTTATGATTAGTATAGTATTAGGGTGCATTGGGCGTGTCTAAAAATAGTAAGCCTATATTCGGAAAAACTATGTATATACACTCAATATTAAAAGTAGAGTTGTATGTTAAAAACTTTAGTGCTTAGTGTTAAACGATATAATATTATTACGAGACGATATTAACGTACTGAATTTCTAAACTTTCCAGAAATTGGAACTTTCCTAAAATAGAAACTTTCCAAAAATAGAAATATTCTTTTTTTTTTTTTTTTTTTTTTTTTTTCTTTTTTTTTTTCAGAAAAAGTGACGTAACTTAAATCGAATTTTATATTGTTTCTTAAGACAGCTTGTTTGTACTAAATAACTTATGATATACACACGTATGGATTCTACTATACTCTTGTTTATATATATATAAATAAGTTAATATATATATAATAATATTATGACTTATGTGTCATTTTATTATATATTTCATGTTTCTAATTGTGCACCATTATTTTAGGTCACGGTTAGAAGTTCTCATCTTCATTCCTCTTCATCGTCGTATTCCTATTCTCATTTGCTTACGGTAAGTTCATAGCGCCTTTTTCATTACTTGTTTTATAAAATTTCGAGGGAGATTACATGATATGCTTTAAAATTTGAACGCAAGTACTTTTAAATTGTATGTTATCCAGATATTGCCTATGATATTAATGCCTAAGTACCTTCACTGCCTACTTAAGGATCCCCTTCAAATCAATCAAACCTTAGTTGCTATTGTAGTAAGCGTGTGTGTTGTGGATAGATCTATCAGGACGAACAATCCCCGTCTGGAATTATGGTTACATGTTGACCATGTGACGCATTTAGCATTTGATGTACTCTTAGGGTTATGGGCAAAATACCCTACATTTATTTGGGGCACAAACTGTTAAGGTCTCGGTGTCATGAGCTTAGTGCATTAATAATTGTTTTGACATGAATGTGTTTCATTGTCACCATTTACTTAAATCTTACGGTTCATTCATTTCCACATTAAGTGCCAATCCTTGATTTTTCACACAACAATTATTGTTGACTTGTTTTTATGCATGTTTTAATCTCAGTCCTAGAGGTATAATGCTTGATGGGAGCCGCGATTGATTATCCTTGGAAGTATTCCTGTTTTTCACTTTAAATTTTGATTGTATGTAACTTATCTTATTAAAACTTAGTACAGCTTTTGAATTATTGTGATGTCATGTTTTAAAAACTCATGAATGTTAGCGGAACTTCTTTGTCAATTTTCAAACTGTTGAGACCAATTTGTAACTCTATATTTTTCTAAAGCATCAAATAAAATTTTTATTTAAAAATGTCTCTTTAGAGGTCGTTTCCTATTACTTGTCCATTGTGTTATGACGTCGCACCCCAATGTTACCGTTCTGATACTAAAAGATTTTGGGGGGTGTGACAGATTGGTATCAAGAGCCAAGGTTATAGGGAACTGGGTCATTTTTTAAAACCTAGTCTATAACTAAAAATTTTTAATTTTTTTTCTTTTCTCTTCAAAATTAAGAATCCTTCGTCGCTTATCCGATATCCGCGCGCGCATACTTCCTGGTTTCTTATTTACTATTTCGAGTATCATTTCGTATTATATAAATATATATAATACTTAACTTTAATTTTGATCTTTACACCTATCTTCTAGCGTATCGCTTCATATTTATGTAATGGTCAATTATATAAATATTGACTATTTCTGATTATTGATGCTTATTTATAAAAGCATCACTGTTTAATTTATAAAATTTTAATTTTTTAAACATTGAAATAATATGTGCTTATAATTTATATATTTTTTGTAGCATTATGGACATACCACCATCTACAAATTAAGTAAACGACTTACCTACGGACGAGCATCAATCTCCTGATATCATCTTTGGTTTTCCTGCGGGCGAACCACATGATTTTGATGATTCATATTTGGAATTTGAAGAAGACCCTCAAGAAGAGGTTGAAGAGGACCCTTAGAGGAGCCTAAAGAGGAACCTGAAGAAGATCCTGAAGAAGAAGAACCAAAAGAAGAGCCGAAGGAGGCTCAGTAGATGGATTGATTTTGGATTGTGGGATGAGGAATAGAATGAGATGGAGCTCATCTTCCCCTATGAGGCAGTGGGATCACCCTACCCACCACCTCTTGTGTCTCCTAACTTTGAGCTTAAGATGTATATTACAAGAGACCATGCTTGGAGGGTTGCACAAAAGGTAACCCGTGTGGAGAATATCAAGTTAAAAAGAAAGTTAGAATCTGCGGAAATGAGTAACATTTTGATTCACATGGGGAGTAAGCGACTTAAGAAAGACCTTTATCAGGGAAGGGTCTAGGCTCAGAGATGGTATGAGGAGGCGGTTCGAGCGAGAGCTGCTGAGGAGGCGGTTCGAGCTAGTCGCTGAGGAGAGGCCTAGTAAGGCCATTGATGTGTTAGCCGTTTGTAGGGAGCCTCAACCTCTTAAGCCACATGGACCACCTGATGGCTCTCAGTAGTCTATTTTATTTTTGTGTCTATGTTATTCTGATTTAGGATCTCTTGTACTTTTCCACTAAACTGCTAGTGGCAGTTAGTGCTATTATACTGTCGGGTGTATTTTGTCTCTTTTGTAACACCGCAGTCTATTTAAAACTAATCTTGTTGTTGTAATGGAAACATGTACTTAATGAAATATCATTGGTTGCCATTGTTGTTACATCTTTCTTTTATTTCATTTCTTGATTATTATCCTTATGGAATTTAACCTTGTTTACTATGTGGATTCATAATATAATGGCATATTGTGTTGGTAATTAAAGCATGGTTGTTTATATTATTCTTCTATCTCATTTTATTCATTTCTATCATGTACCTCGACTTAGCATACTTTTACAAATTCTTACTGAATTGTGTATTTGTGTTGTGATAGAATCATGCCTCCCAATACTTTAAAGCAGAAAGCTGTTAAAAGAATGGTGCAAAAACGGGTAGTCGAAGCCATAGCGGAATATGAAAAGAATAGGACAAATCCGGAGAATGCTGGAGGGTCAGGAGGAAATGCCAAAGATGTTGGAGGAGTTATTACACCTCCTGTGCACGGATGTTCATATAAGACTTTCTTGAATTACAAGCCTCACTCTTTCAATGGGACTGAAGGTGTAGTCGGACTGAAACGTTGGTTTGAAAAGATGGAGCATGTGTTCAAGATTAGTAAGTTTGCAGAAGAAGATAAGGTGAAGTTTGTGGATGTACTTTTGAAGGTCGAGCTCTGACCTGGTGGAACGGAAATATGCACACTTTGGGGCTCACTAATGCAAACCAGATTCCATAGAGCAATGTGAAGACTATGAGGACAACTAAGTACTGTCCAACGACTAAAATCTAGAAAATGAAACAAGAGCTCTGGACTCTGAATGTGAAAGGAGATGATATTGAGGGGTACAACAACTGGTTTCATGAGTTGGCTTTGACGTGTCCTGATCTGGTGACACCTGAGAAGAAAAAGATTAAGCGCTACATTCGGGGGCTGCCTGAAAGAGTCAAGGCGAATGTTACCTCATCAAAGCCTGTAAGTCTCCACGATGCTATTAACATGGCTCATCAACTAATTGAACAAGCCATTCAAGGCAAGGCAAGAAGAATTGGTGAAAGCAATAAAAGGAAATGGGAGGACCACCAGAGGAACAACAACAACAACCGTAACCGCAATGTCAACACTCATCATCAACAATAAAATAGGAGACAAGAAGCTGGAAAGGTTTATGTTGCAGCCTCAGCTGAAGGTAGAGGCTATGCTGGGAACTTACCATGGTGCAACCGTTGTAACTCACATCATAATGGCTAGTGCCCTCTAAAGTGCCGAAGATGTCAAAGGTCTAGACATCAAGAGAAAGACTGTCGAGTGAGGATTCCGGTGCATACGTTAACTCCTTGCAAAATGTAACTTGTTATGGTTGTGGTGAGAAAGGGCATTTTAGAAATAAGCGTCCTAAGAAGACGGACCATCAGAATCAGGGAGCTCAAAGGAGAGCTTACGTTATAAGGACTGAAGACCCTCAACAAAATCCAAATGTGGTCACGGGTACATTCTTGCTTAACGATCACTACGCTAGTATTCTATTTGATTCGGGTGCTGAGAAAAGTTTTGTATCTACCGTGTTTACACCTTTTATTGATATTGCTCCTGCCACTTTAGACACTAGTTATGATGTAGAATTAGCTAATAGGAAGGTTGTTAGTACCAACACCATTTTACGTGGTTGTACTTTAGCTTTATTTAATCACTGTTTCAAGATTGACCTACTCCCGACCCGATTAGGTAATTTTGACGTTATAGTAGGAATGGATTGGTTGTCATACCACCGGGAAGTAATAGTTTGTTATGAGAAGATTATTTGTGTTCCGCTACTGAATGGTGAGATACTCAAAATTCAAGGTGAAAGACCATAAAAAGATCTGAGATACTTGTCGTGTATCAAGGCTGATAAGAAAAAGCCTGAGGATGTTCCTATTGTCCGTGATTTCTCTGAAGTATTTCCAAATGACTTGTTAGGATTACCTCTTGTGTGTGAGATAGAATTCCGCATTGACATGATTCCAGGAGCGTTGCCGGTTGTAAAATCGTCGTATCGATTGGCACCTTTCGAGATGTTAAAGTTGTCAAACCAGCTTAAAGAGCTATAAGATAAGGGCTTTATTTGACCTAGTCATTCACCTTGAGGATCACATGTGTTATTTGTTAAGAAAAAAGACGATGCTTTGAGAATGTGTATTGACTACAGAGAACTGAACAGGTTGACAATAAAGAACCGTTACCCCTCCCCAAAATTGATGAATTGTTTGACTAATTGCACGGCGCGTGCTATTTTTCCAAGATAGATCTTCATTTGGGATATCATTAGTTAAGGGTACATGAAGCAGACATACCGAAGACCGCGTTTAGAACTCGCTATGGACATTTTGAGTTCACAGTCATGCCGTTTGGGTTGACGAATGCGCTAGTAATTTTTATGGACTTGATGAACCGCGTCTGTAAACAATATTTGGACAAGTTCGTAATTATATTTATTGACGATATCCTGATCTACTCAAAGTCAAAAGAAGAACATGAAATCTATCTGAAGATGATTCTAGAATTGCTCAAGAAAGAGAAGTTGTACGCCAAATTCTCAAAGTGTGATCTTTGGTTACAAGAAGTCTAGTTCCTAGGACACGTGGTCAACCAAGATGGTATCCATGTGGACCCTAGCAAGGTTGAGGCGGTTAAGAACTAGAAGACCTCAGAGTCACCAACAAAGATTCGTTCATTTTTAGGATTGGCGGGCTATTACTGAAGGTTTATTGAGAACTTTTCTAATATTGCCAAACCTCTCACCCTGTTAACACAAAAGAATAAGACATACGAGTGAGGTGGTAAACAAGAAGAATCCTTCCGTATTCTGAAGGAGAAATTATGTAATGCTCCTGTGTTAGCACTCCCCGATGGACCAAATGACTTTGTGGTCTACTGTGATACGTCAAACCAGGGTTTCGGGTGTGTGCTGATGCAGAGGGTCAAGGTGATTGCATATGCATCGAGACAGTTGAAGGTACATGAGAAGAATTACACCACCCACGACTTGGAGTTAGGTATGGTTGTGTTTGATCTTAAGATCTGGAGACATTATTTATATGGTACGAAAAGTGTTATCTACACTAATCACAAGAGTCTCCAGTACATCTTTGACCAAAAGGAATTGAATATGCGTCAAAGGCGGTGGATTGAACTACTCAGTGACTATAAATTTGAAATCTGTTACCATCCGGTCTAGGCAAATGTTGTGGCGGATGCATTGAGTACAAAGGAAAGGCTCAAGTCAAGGCGAGTGCGTGCTATAAGCATGACTATGTCAATCATTTTAGATCGTGATGGTCGATTCACGTCATATTTTTGGCACGTACTTCAAAGGGCATTGGGAACGAGATTAGACATGAGTACGGCTTACTATAGGAACCAAAATATCACTTCACTTCTATCTTTAAAATAAGAAAATAAGATAAGAAGATGAGAAGAAAAGAGAAGGAGGTTAGAGAGAGAAAGTAGAGAGAGAAAGAAATGGTGGATTATTATGTATAAACAAGTCTTACAAATGAGCAACCAATCCTTCTCCATTGTGGAGAAGGGGTACTTATACCTAAACTCCTTAAGTTGGACGCCTAGCTTTTCTAACACAGGCTGGGCTCGAGTTTTGGTTGGGCTTAAGCCCATAACACGTGACCAATTAGCTTACATTAACGAGCCTGTTTTACCCTTTCTATCCTATTACAACATTTACTTAATAAAGACCGTGATTCCTTGTTTGACTCAATATTTTAAGGCTAACAATCTCCTCCGAAGTAAGGTCTTTGAATTCTTGATCTCCCCTGAAGGAAGGTCTTTGAATTCTTTGTCTTTGAACTCTTTGAGTCTTGATCTTTATCTTTGTTGTAGGCTTGTTCCTTCATGTTGTGTGATCTTTAATCTTGAGCCTTTGTCATTGTCTTTTGACTTTGTCTTTTAATTTGAGATCTTTAAATCTTTTCCTTATTTGTGTTTGTCGTCTTTGCCATCTTGCGATCTTGTGTCTTGACCAACATGCTCATACTATGCATCATCTTGAAATATTGCTAACAATCTCCCTTGAAAATCTTTGTCTTGATAATCTTGATATCTTTAAGGAAGATTTTAAATGTCAGAGTTTGCGGAAGTCTTTGTATTTAATTCTTAAGTTTTCTTGATTCTTGAATCTTGATACTTATAGTATGTCATTGTAGCTTGAGTATGAGTATGTGGTAATGAATTTGACTCAGCTGGAGTGTGGTTCCAACTCCATCGTTTGTACCTGCATTTTAAATTTAGTAATAAACTATAGATGCGGACGAATATGGCTTTGTCATTCGTCTGATTCTGGTTGCGTTAACCTCTGGTTTTGTGAGGACCGACCTGTGATCAGGTAGATTTAATTTAGAAAAATCTCCTTGACATGGTTTCCAGCTTAATGCGTAAGATCCTCTAACACAGATGTATTAGATTCACCATGCTTGCTTGTTCTCATTACAGAAACGTCTTAAAGCAGACAACACAGTAAGAGTGAATCAGATAGTTACTATCTTTTTTATTAAGTTGTTAATTCATTTACTGGACCAATCATCGATATCCAGTTATCACAAGTTTGATTCATAGAGAATCTTGCAAGTCACCTACCGCAGAGCTTGTTTGATGATAGCTCTGGAAAGATTTTCATCATCGCTATGAATACTAAAGAGTATCACTTTGATGTTCTGGTATAATCACAAGGATAATGCGTAGGACTCTTGTTAACAGCTTGTGAACTTAATGATGTTCAATAAGTGTTTGTCATTGAATGTGTCCTAATGAGATTTATTTATTGATCTCTTGCCTCTAGAATCGATTAGTGCATTTTGGTTTTAGTGATCGAAGGCTGGAGCAGACTACCACCTTTTCAATATCAACTAACTCAGAGTAAGAAAGTCAATAGAAGTCGTGTGTATCTCTGTGACAAATGAGACAAGTATCTTTTGAGAGAAACTCGAATGGCTGGGAAGGGTTGTGTAGTGCATCACTGGGTCTATGATGTCATTCTTCAATACTAGACTTCATCTTTGTGAAGACTGATAGCATATGTATTGACCTGGTTTCTGCCTTAAGTGTATGGAGGGCTTCTTTCTTTAGACCTTTTATCCTTACTTTTCTTTTTCATTCTTTAACTCCTTCAATGCTTACCATGACGTCATTACTAATAACTTATTGTGATTGTTCTAGTGTTAACTCATGTCTTAGTCGGCATTATTCCCGTTTCTCATTCTTTTCCAAATCATACCTAAGGTCTGCTATTTCTAACTATAGATTGTCCTTGGGTAGATCCCTCCGGTTCTGGTTGGATCATAGGACTAATACCTAACCTATCCACCTTATGACTTCAGAATCATCGTGAATTAAGATGTTGTTGGGTATTTGATCTTCACCATAAAACCATTGAAAATCAATCAAAGTGTTTGATAGAATATCAAAACATTTAACACTTTGAACGTTTCAACTTTTAGAAAAACTCCCCCTTCACACGTGCATCGATGAACGAAAGTGTTTTGCACATGCGGGTAAGAGTATAAAGCACTTTTCACTCTTGAGTCTTTCGTTCACTTATTATTTTTTAGATCATATTTTTAATTATATTTCTCCTCTTATTTTAAATACTAAGTCATTTAGTCTTTGACATACCAAGTGATTAAAATTTGTCTTGAAAATTTCATAGGGAGAAAACTGTTTTAGCATGAATTATGTGGAACTTTTTCTTCTTTCTCACCGTCAATTTTATATATGTTTGACACCAAAAAATATGATACCAAGTTGTAAAATAGATATAAAATTTATGAAGCAATTGTCTCAACCTCAATTTAAGTTGTCATTATTATTATGGAGTTGTTATTAAGAGACTTTTTATAATGTTTTGAATACATAAGAATTGTCATGTAATGATGTATCCAAAAACATTAAAACTTAGTTTTAAAAAAAAAACCCCTCAACAATAGAACCAATTGTAATATTGTCTTCTTTTAAAACTTTGTGAGGGAAGGAGTGTTGAACACACAATTTTGAAAGATTTTTAATTGTCATTGAGAAATTCTTAAAAAATTATGTTCAACTCTTTAAAAAACACATGTTAGAAGACTTCTCTTCTAACTCTAAGGGTAAGTGCACTTATGCGTACACTATTCTTTTCTTGAGCTCAAAACTTTGAATGTCTTGTAGAAACCGCTCAAGACCAAGAAATTTGATTTTCTCATTGTTAGGATAAGTTAACGTTATAGATAAACTTTTCTTTATTTGAAGTCTGTGTTATGTACTGATTTGCACATAAGCCATTAAGAAAATTAAAACTGACATGTTTTGAAACTTTTGAACTATTGCTTGAACTTCATTTACATACCCATGATAATATTAATCATCATTTCTAGTTACGTAAATGTTATCGATTCCAAGAGACATGTCGAGAAGATTCTTTTTGGAATTTTTTGATTTTCTGATGTTGTATTTTCTTTTTGAAATTTTATATTTTTGTATTTGGTTTTATAGGTTTTATATTTTAGTATTTTCTTTTTAAAAAAAATTACACATCGATGTTTGATGATATCTATCAAGCAGATTCATTTGCAAGAACCTCAAGTTATGCGGGAGTCAAACATCTCATACCAATTCGTCTGACGAGATACTAAAACCTTTCTTCGGGTAAGGATTTAGTAAACATGTCAGCTAATTGGTATTCAATTATGACAAAATATAATTCAATTATACCACGTTCAACCTATTCCTTGATAAAGTGGTATCGAGTATAGATGTGCTTGGTACGGGAGTGCTACACGGGGTTGCATGAGATTGCTATGGCTGACTGCGAGTCGTAGTACAACGGTATTTTGTTGTAATTAAAGCCATAATCATTAAGTTATGTCCTCATCCACATTACTTGAGCACAACTTGCAGATAACGCCACGTACTCTGTCTATGCTGATGACATTGCAGTGAAGTCCTGCTTCTTTGACATCCAGCTGACTAACTTATCACCTCGGAATTGTATTCCTCCAGACGTGCTTTTACGAGTATCAATGCATTCGGCATGATCAGCATCTAAAAATGTGGTTAGTTCAAAGCCAGAATCCTTTGGATACCAGAGTCTTATATTTATGGTACCCTTTAGGTATCTAAAGATCCTTTTAACCTCTTTGAGGTGCTTTTTTGTTGGTCTTTCTTGATAACGTGCACAGTAATATACTGCTTGCACTAAGTCTGGTCTACTAAATGTCAGATACATAAGTGACCCGATCATACTACGGTATTTTGTTTGGTCAACGGGTTTTCCACTCAAGTCTGCATCTAGTTTAGGTTTTGTAGCCAATGGTGTCCCAATGCTATCACATTTATCCATACCATGCTTTTTGAGTATTTCTAAAGCGTACATGGCATGGTTGATAAAATACCTCGTGGGGATTGGTGGATCTAAAGTCCTAAAAATAGTTTCATTTCCCTCATTAAGGACATCTCAAATCTACCGTGCATTAGTTTTTCAAACTTCTTAGAATATTTAGGGTTCGTAGACCTGAAAATTTATCTACATAAATTTTCACAAGTAGAATGTCCTCCTTGTATCTTATAATAAACAAAGTAGGGTCAGTAGTACCTTTAGTAAAACCTTTGCACAACAAGAAATTTAATATTTCATTATATGAGGCTCTTGGAGCTTGGTTCAATCCATATTGAACTTTCCTTAGACGGTAAACTTTTTCTAGATGATCAGGATCAACGAACCCATCTGGTTGAGAAACATAAATCTCCTCCTTTAGTGGACCATTAAGAAATATCGTTTTAACGTCCATATGATAGATTGGAAGAGATTTGTGTACAACGTAGGAGACGAAAATCCAAACGGCTTCCAAGCGAGCGACTAGAGAAAAAGATTCTTTGAAATCAATACCCTCTTCCTGAGCATAACCTTTAGCTACAAGTCGTGCCATATTGTGAATTACAGTTTGATCTTCATCCTTTTTGTTCTTCCATAACCACTTTAGCTTGATGACTGTCTTGCCAAATGGTTTGTCGACGAGTTCCCAGACTTGTAGTCTGTCAAATTGTAAGAACCCGAATTTAAGGTCATTATTTATTTTGACTTATATAATTATTTTCTAAATTTTAGAAAATATTCTATTTTATTATTTTGTCGATTTTGGAGAAAATCGTCGAATTTGAATAAAAGGGCTATGCGTTAAAAATTTAACCGTTTTTGAGCAACGAGAAATCAACGACTTCGTATTTTGGCCTCGAATGCCAATTATATTTTATTTTATATTATATATTATTTTTAAAAGTTTACATGTGCAACCGAGTTAAAATTTTCAATTTAGAAAAAAAAAATGATAAGTTTTTATGAAATTTATAAACGACTTGTAACTGAAAACACATATGTACGTCGCACTTAATTATAAATACGACACACTTCTATAAAACAGAAATAATACGTCGTACTTATTACCAAGTGCGACGCACTTATAGGTCTAATGTATTACAAAACCTAAGCAACTGGTACACTATGCACAAATTGAAAAAAAAATCGCCTTATGAATATTTGCTGATACTGTGTGAGTATGAAAAATCACTTATGCTTGTTTATACTAACCCTCTAACGTTTACCTTGATGTTTTGTAATGTTAAGACAATAATGGATCAAAACACCGATATTGGATGGATTAGCCTAGGAGGAGACAACAGTGATTTAATAACTAAAGGGTTAATGCAAAAAGAGCAGTGGGATATGCCCGAATTCCAAGACACGACTAGAAGTAAAAAACTAGAAGCTAAGATATTAACCTTTTATATATATATATATATAGCGGTTCGTCGTAGAACGGATTTCGTATATATATATATTTACTATTTATACCATACATTTGGTATATAGTATACAATCAAAGGCCTAGTACAAAGCACATAAAGGATCGGGAAGGATTACGCGCACAGACATCGAACATCGGTGAACGACTCGTGAAATTTTTTCAAAAACAGTCATAGTCCAGGTTTTGAGAAACGACCTAGTTCGCTATGACTTGTGCTCTGGTACCAATCTATAACACCCCTAAATTTACAACGCAGCGGAATACAACATTGGGGTGCTACTTCATAATACAAGCGCACGAGTCATGGTGAACGACTTTAAAAGAAACGTTTACTAATAAAGATTACAATCGATTTTATTAAAAAGATTAGAGTTACAAGGTCCCGATAAACTTTATGAAAACTCGTTTCTAAATAAGCCACAACATGACTAAGTTTCTTTGAAAACATTTTATCGTATGTACAAAGTTCACCAAGTCCACGTCCTTCGATATCCAGGCTCCGTCCCATCCATGCTAACAAGCATATACCTGAGATAAACATGCTAAAACGTCAACAAAATGTTTAGTGAATCCATAGAGTTTATAAACAATCATTTTGAACACAAGCATAGCAAAACATTTAGTTCATAGAACAATCACAATGATGCTAGAGCCACAAACCGAACCTTAACCATGTGCCCAACCCGGAGTGATAATGTTACACACTCCCAATACTAAATACAATATGTCTCCGTATGCCCTCGCGAGGAACACACGCCCGATAGGTCGTTAGGCCAAATTAGATCTATTATTATTGCATCAGCGTTCACCGGTTAGCGGTGATTGACGGTTCATGAAGGAAGGGCCACAACATAACACTCATAGCAACGTTCACATAATAAAATCACCTGTGTTCGATTTTCTAAAATAAGCATGTATCTCCCTCGCGGGTTTTTAAAACATAAAAAGATTTAAATCCGAGGCTATGAACTCACCGTAGGAAGAAGTAGAGCAGAAGTAAGATAAGTCCTTGGACGAGTGGAAAGTACTTCTAAGCACCACCTAGAAGACGTGACGCGTCTTAGTAATAAAAGAAGTCAATACATAAAAATAAACACGTGATCATGAGATATGTCTTCAAGATATGCACGGCATTGCATTACGACTTAACCCAAGTATTTTTATCCCTAGGTGAATGTCTAACCTGCGCTTATGTATAAATAAACATCTATTAAGTTTCGCTTATTAATTCTCGATTCACTAATGTGTATCCTTACCTTTTATATTTCAAAACAAGACGTAAAACTCAGATTCTGTTTTTAACCCAACTTAATGACCCCATAACTTTTAGCCCTAAAATGATCTAAGTATGAGGCCTTCACCTTTGGAAAGCCCTTTGAATATAGTTTTCAAAAAGTCAAGCCTCATCAAATAATTAGTTTCAAAGCAATGGGAAATAACATTTTAGTACCTGCTACCCAAACCAGAATCATTCCCAAAACCAAAACCCTTTATGGAAACGATCATAAATCCTAAACCGTGATAGCTATTAAAGTGAATCCACTTGGAGATGTTAGATTAAGATATCTACTACTGGTATTAGCTTTCCTCTCCTACATTTTAGAGTATTAACATGGAGTTAAACTCCTTTTCCAAACGATGTTCCAGACTTGACTAGTTTCCGTAAAACGGTCATATCTCACACATCCGGAGGAGATATGGCTCTAGCCAACTCGACACATATACCTTGAACTTTTTTCTACAACCCCATAAAATAATCTAGACCTTCTGAGGCCAAAAGATTTCTGAAATTAACCCTTTTATACTGCTGGTCTGCAACAGTCCCAAGTTTTCCTACCAAGCACCAATATTGGCGTATTTCCCAAACCGTTTATCCGTAAAGGCTAAAACCACCTCTCATGTTTAATTTAAATGTTTACCTATCACCTAAAGTTATGCATATTTAAATGTTATAGTACAAATATTTGGACTTTTCACCCTAAGAAGTCCGAGACTTGGATTTTGACTAGTTTTAGTAATTTGGCCATAACTCCCTCATCCAGAGGAGTTGATAAACCATCCAATTATACACATGTATCTTAGACATATATCTATCCATCCATGTAACTTAATAGTTGGCTCTAAGTTAAAAATTATTGGGAAAAGCTACGTTTTGCTACTGGTCTGGAAACAGTCCTTATAATCTACCTCAAAATCCATCCAAACATCAATTCTAACACTATCCAACCACATGCAATGCCATATCCATCTCTTCCACACATCTCATACATCAAAAATATAATTATTTCCAGGAACCATGGCTAAAATGCATGGCTAAAAATAAAAAGAAATCAAGAATTAAAGATTAAACTTACAAGATTAGGATTAAAACGAGTGAAACACCCAAAATCTTTCAATAATTTTCTTCTAAATACCCAAAATAATGTTTTCCACTTGATAATATAAAACCCCAATCAAAAACTTCAAGAAAAGTCCCCAAAAACACATTTAAATCTTCATGAAAATTAACCAAACTTTGCAAGTGGTTCTAAGATGATGTTATGATGCTAAAAATATGTTTAATCATTTTATAAAATGATGGTGGTGGATATGGTGAAATTGGCAGCCATGGGAGGTGGAGGAGGAGGGAGATGTTTTTTTATCAAATGTGTGGAAATGGAAGACACATGGTTTTGTATGTGTATGCATGCAAGGAGTTGAGAACAAGAGTCCTTAGACCACTTGTCCTAAGAAGGCCATGGCCACAATGGTGGTGTTTGACCAAGATTTGGTGGTCCAGCTTATTGTGTAATTGTGTTAGGGTATAAATTTTAAGATAGGTAGTTAGTTTTGAGGCTAACGGGTACAAACGTAAAATATAACGAGAGTTAAGGCGAAACCACGAAGTAAAAACGAATAAGATAAAAATAATTCTACATTAAACGGAAACCTTTCTGAAAAGTTTAGCTTACGTAAGGTTTCAGACTAAAAATTGTTTAAAAGCTTATCTCGTATTAATTAAAACGACGATTTAAATAAAATGTGTAAATGAAGATAAAAAGTAACTTGTTTAAAATTTAATAATTAATTATTAGATTAGAAAAAGTAGTTGACCTTAAATACAGGAATGCTCTTAATTTAAATGTTACGCGTTTTTCTACCACGCTTTAAATGAAATGGAAAGATAACTTTATTAAATATTTTTATTAAATAAATTTCGATAAATAAATAAAATTTTATTAGTCTCGTGTCGGTACGCGTTGTTGTCACTTTTCGAGCCAACTAAGTTTCAAATAAAAGAGATAGGGTAAATCAATCCAGCATCAAGGAGTTTGATAACTTCCTTTTTGATAACCTCATGAATTTTTGGGTTAACCCGCCTTTGATGTTGAATTGCCGGTTTAGAGTCATCCTCCATTAATATTTTATGAGTACAAAATTGAGGGTCGATACCCTTTATATCAGAGATTTTCTAAGCGATGGCACGCTTGTGTGACTTTAAAACCTTTAGAAGTCGGACCTTCTCATCTTCTTTTAAGTTTTTAGCAATTATGACGGGTAGTTTATCGGTACCCTCCAAAAATGCATACTCAAGATGAGAAGGTAGATCCTTGAGCTCAAGCTCCGGAGGATCATCAATAGAAGATTTTACGATTTTAAGTTCCTCAACATGAAGTTCTTTCGGAGGGAGGGGAGATAATGGATCATCGTTTAATAACTTCTCGAGTAAAAGAAGGTCTCCCTCCGGATTAAAGTTGTCATCATTAATTCCTGGTGGAATTGAATCATTTGTAAGAAAAGCTTCGATTTCTTCCAAAATGAAGTCTCCTTCCTCAAAAGGAGTGAGAGAGGGGGAAGAAGTAGAAAGGATAGGATCTAAAGACGGAGTGGGATTGCCACTCGTAGAATTATCCGAGAATCCGAGCACTTCTTGAGCATACTCCTCACAAGCTACGTCGATGACATCGATTCAATTAATCGACACAACATCATTGTAAGAGTATCTTGAAGTTTAACCAACCTTGAATGTTACGGCTTCATCATCATGGCGAAGAGTTAATTCTTCACCGTAAACATCAATCAAAGCTCGTTCAGTCCTCAAAAAGGGTCTCCCGAGAATTAAGGGAACCTGAGGATCGATAACATAATCAACTACTATGAAGTTGGTTGGAAAATGGAACTTTCCTACTTTCACAAAGACATTTTCGGCAATGCCGGTTGGTCGAGTGGTCGATCGGTCCGTATAACAACCCACAATTTTCATAAATGTAAATATCCATCTATTAAGTTAGATGATGTACAATCTATCAGTTATATATGAACTCACCTTTTTCAGGGAAATTTTTCGCTTTATTACATTACATTACTAACTTTGCCAATATCTCAATATGCAACATTTCTTGCATAACTAAAGTTAACAGGCTCAGGTAACCTATCTATGGCAATCCTATCTTCATATATGTCAAGCAAACATCATAACATGTCAAGTCAATATCATAATATCATTATTAAAAGGTACATTATTCTTATAAGGTACCATTTGCAACATCATATCAAAACGGGCTTTAAACTATTATCAGATGCCTCTAAACCCTAATTTCATGAAGGGTTAACATCTAAAGTGAATGCATAAGATACTAAAGCATATGTACAAGAAATATAACATCTCATTAGAAATATAAAATCTCTTCAACTCAAAGTACAAATCTCTAAAAGCTCAATGTACAAGTCATTAAGCATGATCTCTAAAATAGCCGTTTTATCTGCGTTTTCATTCTAATTTCTTCACCACCACTTGTGTACAAGCTAATACACTCACTATACAATGTATAAACCCTAAATATTCTATTCATATGCTTTCATACATCTTTTTTCACTCAAAACCCTAATTCAAAACCCTAAACCCTAAAACCGAG